>JBAMJV010013446.1:0-16125 GCA_037951105.1 Echinarachnius parma
ACAATTATTATAATATTTGATACAAAAGGCGTAGGAGGTGGAGGCTTGGTGCTGCAGCCCCCCCCCCCCCCCCCCCCGGAGTTTCGAAAACGGCCATATGCCGGCCATAAACACCTTAATTTCGGGCAAAAAACATGTAATATCCGGGAAATTATCTGTCACATATGGGACATTTAATGACATATTCTGGCAAAACATGTCATATCCGGGAAATTATCTTTCACATATGGGCAATTTAATGTCATATTCTGGCAAAACATGTCATATCCGGGAAATTATCTGTCACATATGGGCAATTTAATGTCATATTCTGGCAAAACCATGTCATATTCGGGCAAATTCATAACATTTTAGAGCAAGACATCGGCATTGTCGGGAAAAAAACTCGTTCAGTATTGGGGAAATTCATTATTTTCTGTCTTAATCATGAAGAAAAAAAAAATCCTTCATCGGAAAGGCGAAGTGACCAATTTTTATTTAGTTTTTGCTTGCCAGGTGAAATATGGAAGGATAATTATCCCAGCAAAAGTCCTCAGACCCCCCTCCCCACCCTCCCCACCCCCTGTGTAATATGTTCTCCTACGAGCGCTTTAATAAATAATATTTGTGTGAGGTAATCACGGACTAAGAGTAAAACGTACATTATTCAATTTTAAGTAAAATTTATTTTATTCAAATCTGTTCAGAAATAGTTGAAATATCCATTAAATAAATACGATATGATTAAAAGTGGGTGCCACATGTATACGATAGTTACACACAAATATGATTTTTTTTTGGTGAAAGCCTACAGTTTTTGGAAAACGTACCAACGTGGCCTTTAAATCAAATTGTTGTATATTAGCGCTCTACCCCATGCACTATCATCTACCCTTCTATTCTTCCAGCACTGTTGTCATTGCCAGGATTTGTGTTAGCTTTCGTTCGACCTTAAGTATAATTTACACAAAGAAAATAATTTCTGTAAGGTAATAGTATACTAAACCAAGGATAACATTTGGTACAACGTATTGCTTGTGTTATTACCGTACACCCGGCAGCAGCTGCATCTTCATACATTCCATCCATAATTTACGCACAGCACTTTCATTTTCGTTTATCATTATTTTCCATTTTCCATTATCTCAAGGACTGCTTATAGGGGAAGTTCAGTATTTTGTAAAGAGGGAGCTGCACGAAATATTTTGTTGTTGTGAGATAATACAAAACTGAGTGTAAGATTTAAAAGAGCATACAATTTTAATGACAGAATAACATTTATTAGATCAAAATCGGTTCAGGAACGGCTAAAATATCAATAAATATATACGATCGGAATAAATCTCGGTACCAAATGTACTGTATTCGATGATTTTAAAATTTGTAAAAATGCTAATACTTTTTTTAAGATTATCAAAAGAGGTTTTTAGATAGTTGTTGATGATCTCTCTATTTAATCATTATTTCAATAAAACATCACTTGCATAATTATGTATGAAAAATGTATTGAGACCAATGTTTTTTTTAGAGAGCGCCCTCTTGTGTTGTAATGGGTCTTTTTGAATGATAATAGGCTTTTTACTTAGTCGTTTGTATTTTTCTATACCTTTTGAGCATCGTGGAGTTGTAATTATTATAATGTTATTGTGCAGGTTTTTGTTACTACAGTTCAGCCTTAACAAAACTGTTAGTACTGCCCCT
The DNA here is from genome assembly GCA_037951105.1 of Echinarachnius parma. Taxonomy (NCBI): domain Eukaryota; kingdom Metazoa; phylum Echinodermata; class Echinoidea; order Clypeasteroida; family Echinarachniidae; genus Echinarachnius; species Echinarachnius parma. The sequence goes on from JBAMJV010013446.1 coordinate 1,681, forward strand.
TTAAAATGATGGTCCCGTGCATAATATTTCAACATATTAGCTAATCAATGTACCACCTTATTTCATTAGTTACTGTTTTGGGAAGATAAGTGTCTATTTTTATGTGGTATTTTTTAATTTTTTTGTTTGCAATTTCACAAATCAATTTAAACATTAAAAGAAAAGTAGTAACGTTTTGGATAATAGAGGGCGCTTCTACAATGTATTAATTTGTGAGGTAGAGGAAAACTGAGTGTAGGAAATGCAACAACTCACGTAATTGAACAAAGAAATGTATGTTTTATATAATGCATCCATATAAAGCTGAAATACTTAGAAGAAAAAAAGTGGAACTAATGTGTGCCCTACATTTATTCGATAATGTAAGAAAATATCTTTATGGCTTACAGATTTTATTCGAATATACCAGAGTTACTTGTTTTTGACAATATTTCTATTGAATTATTATTAACAAAAACTCACATTCACCATTTGTTTTTAAATACAAACATTTTAAAGCTGTCGGATGTCTTGAGGGCGCCCTCTTGCAAGAACGGCTGCTATTTGAATGAAACAACCATCCAGCTTAGTCGTTAATATGTCTTTATAACATTCACGCATGATTGGGTTATACATGTGACTATTCGTTTTCAATGATAACGTCAACGTTTTAGTGACTAACATTCAGTTCGACCATACATCTATGTTTCCTACGTGATTTCAAGGTTTGAGCGACTTGAATCACAACTAATACAGGTTTGAAGTTCACCTTGTCAGTTGAGAAGCCTGCTCAACGTACTGACACAACCGAGTCGGTTTGATCGAGTCGAGTCATTTTGAGAAAATCCATTCGAAATACGTAATATGGGGTTAATTTTCTTGCTTCAGAACGGCAATTGCTAGACTTGCAGTACAGTCGCACATACTCGGGTGAAGTGATGAATGAAATTAATAATAAGGTATGAAAAGAAATGATGCATATGTGTGTGTGTGTGTGTGTGTGTGTAGGTGTGTGTGTGTTTATGTATGTGTGTGCGTGTGTGTGTGCATTGTCTGTGTGTTTGATTGTGGGCGTGTGGGTGTGTGTGTGTGTGCGCGCGCGCGTGTATGAAATTGATTTCCGATAGTAAGTCTTTTTTACACTTTTTTGTACCATTCTAAACGATTCGTTGTTATTGTTGTCAATGTTAAAGGGGTCTAGTAACTTTGTTGACATGTGCAAAAAGTGATGAATGGTTGATGCCATGTATATTGTTGTTATCTTATATGTCCACAGGGTATTGTGTGAAAATTTCAAGTCAAATGGACATTGTATGGCCAAGTAATGAGTGAAAATGCAAAGTGATATTCAGTAACTCACTGCACTCACTTTGTACACGGAAGAAAAACTCGCCCGGAGGTTTTCTTATCTGAATACTTCAATCATACATATCTTTGTAACGAAAGGGAAATTTGAAAAACCGAAACCGGTCCCATGATGTTATTGTTAATACGAATACAACAAGGTATAATGGAACCGCTAGAATTAAAATTTTATTTTGAGGATTTGGACAATGTTACTAAGTCCCTTTAATGTTGTTTTGTGGTTGTATTTGTTGGAGAGCGGGCCCAACATGGCCAATCCACGGACTGCATCAGGCTATTATTTATTACAAGCCAATGAATTGCAATAATACTAATAATGAAATAATAATACCAAGCATTTATAAAGCGCCATTTATTATAGGTAGCTTATTCCGAGACGCTTAACGAACAAAAGGAGAAAAAAAAACAAAAACAAAATTACCAATACATGCAACGTATATAATAATTACTGCACTGCCTCTCCAGGACAGCACCGAATGGCGCTTTTAAGGAGATATTTTCTTCAAGTATCAAGTATAAGCTATTCTAAACAAGTGTGATTTTAATTTAGTCTTAAACACGCATAATATTATGAACGCATTTATAGTCGGAAATATCTATAGGGTGTTGCCCAATGCAAAGAGAAATTATAATTTTACACGTTAAAATGCTAATCCCGTACTTGGCTTTAGTTCGCCATAGTCTACGAAAACCAGATATATAATGTATCAACTCTATGAGGATTTTAACATCTAGGACGCGACGAGTTCATTAAAAAAAAATTATAGTTCAAACATATCCAAGGAAAAACGCAATTTGATCCGCTTCAGCTGTCACGCACACCCACAAATCGAACAATATGATTTACGGTCTAACAGGCCATAATAGTAGAGCAGATGAGTGTAAAATATCACGGAAATCGTTACAAGTTTGATACAAGCTACATAATTCGTATGCCGGCTACTTTGGGGACACTTTCGAGTTAAAAAAAAAACTTCGATAAGATTCGATTGTAAAACAGCCATTTTCCAAGATGGCCGGCCCAACGTGTTTTTATAAATATAACGATTGACTGAGTTGGCCGATTTCAATAATCTTCATCATATCTATTTATTTCTTTCTTGATGTGCTGAAAACGATTGTGATACATACGGACCTAATATATAGCAACAATCAAACATGGCCGCCATTTACCAAGATGGCCGCCAACAAGCTACTCTTTGATATAAACTTGACTGAGTTGGTTGATTTTTTTGTTGGTGTCGATTTACATGTTTCTTGATAATACTAAAAACGATTGTAATTCATATGGACTTATACAGTGTTAGTAAAAAAAAAAAAACGAAACCGGACTTTAATAGCTTACAATAATAACAGCAATAACAATAATAATAATAATAATATCAAGCATTTATAAAGCGCCATCTATATAGGTATCCTAAGTCCAGTGGTGAAAATGGCCGCCTTGTTGGATTTTCATAATTTTGCAGGTTGGCATGTATCACAATCGTTTTCAGCAATTATCCAGAAACATATAAATCGACACCAAGAATATCAAAATCGGTCAGCGCTGCCAATTTGGATATGTAAATCTAAAATGTGATTTTTGCCGACAAGTGGAGGGTTTTTAATGGCTCTGTGTGGAATTTGTGGGTATTGCTCTCTATACGGGCTTGATCCAGTACTGAATGGACAAATACAACGAACATGTCATGGTCAGAGTCACGGTATCCCAATTCTGAGAAGTTGATCTGGTCTAGTAGTCAGTGCTCTGCTCTTCGCACTAATCGGCAAGGGTTCGAACCTAGGATGCGTATCTCGGATTGTAACGATAAAGGGAGGTCCCAGACGTGTACATTTATATTCAACATTATTTGAATATGTCACTCTGCAAACAAATAAATAACTAACTAACACATTATGAGATAAAACGAGCCATTATCGCTGTTTGCTGTTCACTGAGCGCCTACTCACATCCGAGATAGATTGGACATAATATTGTCACTAGATGGCGTATGATAAACTGGAACCGGATGACCGTCCAGTCGACTTTTGTTATGTTAATAGCTTCTCCCCGCACAAACGGGGAAAATGTTAATTAATTAGCATCGACAACTGGCCAAACGTGATTGGCTGCGGCATTATGACATAGCGCGAAGATACACGGTATTTCGTAGCAATCGTACTGCGCTCGCAGCATCCTCATGAATCTTGACTAAATGGGGAGCTGCTCCCCCCATAAACCACCTCTCGCCAGACGCAGAACCAATCATCTGTTTTGGACAGTGAAAGTACGGTATATACTGCTCAAACTTCCCAACACCGCAAACTTTTTTGATTAAGTTGCCTTTTCATCAATTCTCTGTTGTTGAAATGATTAAGGGACTTAGTAACATTGTCCAAATCCTCAAAATAAAATTTTAATTCTAGCGGTTCCCTCATACCTTGTTGTATTCGTATTAACAATTAAATCATGGGATCGGTTTCGGTTTTTCAAATTTCCCTTTCGTTACAAAGATATGTACGATCGAAGTATTCAGATAAGAAAAACTCCGGGCGAGTTTTTCTTATCGTGTACAAAGTGAGTGCAGTGAGTTAGTGAATATCCCTTTCTATTTTCACTCATTACTTGGCCATGCAATGTCCATTTGACTTGGAATTTTCACACAATACCCTGTGGACATATGAGATAACAACAATATACATTGCATCAACCCTTCATCACTTTTTGCACATGTCAACAAAGTTACTAGATCCCTTTTCAGTAAAATTATTGAAAACAATTATTAAAGGGATCTTGATATCTATTTTAAACTTGTAGTCACAATACAAATATTTACCTCGTCAGCTATGTGACCCGACTTGACCTTTCGTGACGTAACAATTGATCATCGGGTCATAGACATTCGGTAGATTGTATCTCCCCCCGTCTCGGTTCAGTGAAGGTTGAAAGGCCCGGATGCAGATTGCTTCCTTCACCCCTCTCTTGAAGTATCGAGCCTCCCTATCCAAGATGCGAACCTCTTTCAAGTCCACTTGATGGCCAGGAGACTCGATATGGATGTGTTGTAAAACCTCCGATGCATACGAGCTGGGGCGTCGATGTTCCAAAAACCTGGTCTTGAGTGATCGCTCTGGTTCTCCGATGTAGGACTCCTTGCAGATGCCTTTCGTTGTCGGTCCTTGGCAAGGAATCATATACACTACCCCCGTTTCGTTCTTTTTCTCAGTCTTGTCTTTCGGAGCTACTAAGAATGGCGTAGTGTCCATGTTTGTTTGAATGACACTCTTATGCCAAACTTATTGAAGTTCCGTCGAAGAGCTTCCGAGATACCCTTGATGTAGGGAAGAACAACGTGTCCTTTTGGGGGTTGTGTGTCTTTCCTGGCAGGTTCACCCTCCGTCGGCTTTTGGCGTTTGTTCAAAGCCCAACGAGGGTAACCGCACTTGGAGAGAGCTCTAGTGATATGTTCTTTCTCTTTCTTGACAGTCAGAGGATCAGTGATTACGGTCTCAGCACGGTGGAACAAAGTGTGGATAACTCCAAACATATGTCTACGACCCGATGATCAATCGTTACGTCACGAAAGGTCAAGTCGGGTCACATCGCTGACGAAGGCTGTAGATGACAGCCGAAAATTGTTGAGGTAAATATTTGTATTGTGATCAAAAGTTTAAAATAGATATCATGTTAACTACCAATACAGATTAAAGGGATCTAGTAACACTAGCTGTCCAATTCCTCCAAACCCAATTGTAATTATAGCGGTTCCCTCATACCTTGTTGTATTTGTATTAACAGTAGAAACATGAGGTTCCGGTTTGTCAAATTTACCTTTCGTTAAAAAGATATTTACGATTCAAGTGCTCAGATGTTGAACTATCCACTGGATTGTCGTAACCGTGTGCAGAGTCAGTGCAATATGTTAGTGAATATCACATTGCATTTCTGCTCATTACCCGGCCATATAACATCCAATTACCTTGAAATTTGCACACAGTACCCAGTGGACATATCCGATAACAACAATACAAATTGTATCAACCACTCATCACTTGTTGCACATTTAAAAAAAGTAACTATATCCCTTTAATAAAAATTATGCATTCATTCACAGAATAAGTTAGTTATATAAGTTTTATTACATAATGTTGAACGTTATCATATTTGTATTATATAAACTATGCACTATACAAATCACAGGTATTAAAATACACCTTCCATGCAGTATGTGATAGTATTAATCATAATGACATAATTATTATTATTTAGGAATACAACGGTACACGCCCATTGAGGCTTCATTGCAATACTGTTTAAGGATTATTATAGGCTTTTCCGGTCAATTTCATGTGTTGGCCACACGAATTAATTTTGTGTGCATTCAATTTCGCCGATTTTGTCACCGCAGCTGTATTTTGTAGTTCAAATTCTTTTTTAGCATTTTAATTTATATAACGATCAAGATAACGAAACAATTGTGTATGCATTCTATTTCCTAAAACTGTCATTCAATTTAAAGCGAGAATATTCGTGATTACGTTATACCGCCTTCCGCGAACGAATTCCGTTGGCGAAACTGAATGCTAATGGCGGGATTTTTAAATTGAATGCTATAAGTGCTAAATCACTTGACCGAAGAGCTCAATAAAATGAAGGAAATGCAATTTTCAACAAGAGTTTTAAGCCTTGAGCTTAATTTCGCAAATTTGAATGAACCGTTTATCAATACGAATTAAAAGTTTTCGGAAATGGCCGGAAAACCTTTTTTTATTATTACTATTACACACTTCTGGAAAATATACCATGAGAACAGTACAGAACCAGCATTAATACATCAAGACGGTTAAGAGAACCAAATACAACTCAATTCTACTACAAAATGCAACTATACAACTTAACATAAAACAATAATGAATATAGGTACCACAATTGAGGATGTGATCAATAAATCTTGATATTATTTGGGTATTAAAAGATACCAAAGCATGTCAAGATAATGTCCATTTTTGCAGCCATCTTGAAGTTCAGTAAATCATCCAATAAACAACAAAGATAGTATGTACTTCACGTTTAATAGTGTACTCTTAATGGCCCGGTCAGATATCAACGGATAGCGGAAACGAATGCCCAACGAATAGAAAATTTGCGAAATGAAATTACCCGGTGATGAAAGTCGTCTCCATTGCTTTATGTACAAAACATAGAACAACGTACATCACCGGACAAGGAACGGACAAGAAACGCATACGAACGGAGACGAACGGATGAAAAATTTAGCTGTCCGTTTGGCGTCCGTTTACGCAATCCGTTGAAATGTGACCGGGCTATAAAGTTGACAGTGAAAAGGACTCACACGTTGAAAGAAAAACACAATAGATTTGTATTCTCACTCTAAGGCTAATTTCCATTAAATGTGTACTCTATTATTGGGTTATTTGTACATAATATCCCTTTTTACCAAGTTAAAAAGGCAAATCACTCTGTAACATTACAAAGCCCGATCGAATCACTTTGATTGTTCTTAACCAAAATGAATTAATATTTCTTTTTTGTGAAAAGCAAGTACAATACGGAATATAATGAATGGTCTTTATTTGTCAGACTAATTAAATGTTCGTATTAAAGAAGAGTATACGTGTTGATATAATATTCTACTTATATTTCAAGCCCCATTCTTTTAACCCTAATAAGGCCGGGGGGGGGGGGGGGGAGGGGGGGGGGGGGCATAATGCCCCCCCCCCCCCCCCCCCCCTCCGCGATTTTTTTTTTTATTTCTCCAAAACGCGGTAAGATGACGCGCCGCTGCTTGGTGACTTTTTTCTTTTGGGTCTTGGGCATATTTTAAAACAAAAATTCTGAAAATCGGACCTACCGTTACGAAGTCACTTGACCATTTGTGTTTGCATGTCAGCCCGAAAATCGCTCAATTTCGTGATTTGTGTACAAAACATATGGAAATATCAGTTTTCTTAAAAGGAGGTATATTATTGGTTATCTGGTCTTGTTTACATTTTATATGTTTGTTTTGGGGTTCAAAATAGTTGAAATATAGTTAGAAATAAAATAAACAACAAAAACAATAAAAATACATTAGTAAACAAAAACATAGAAATACATAAGAAGTTATAAAAACAATAGAAAATATAAGGAAGAACCTGGCTCTTCCAATTTTTGTTGTATTATTATTACAAATGCTTTAAAGAATATATGTAGTGAAAACCAGAGTTTAATTATGAATAATATATGATTTATGGGTAAAAATATGAATTTTATGACATTATTTGAATAAATTACCAATAAATATGCAAATTAATAAATTCTTCAAAAAATGTTAATTAACATTGTATTCTGTACACTTCACTTATCATGCGTGCAAATTTTCACGGCGATCGGCCGCTCCGCGGCCGAGGTCTTAACGGGGGGGGGGGGGGGGGGGGGGGGCATAATGCCCCCCCCCCCCCCCGGCCGTAGGAAGACCTCAAATAGCCCGGCCTTTTTAGGGTTAAGACTATATAGCTCTTAAATTGTACGTCTTTCATATATAAGACAATTATTTCGCTTTTTGTTTACATTCTGGCTAAGAAAAGGAGAACGGTTTCATTAAATGGAAAGTACAGTTTTGGTTATGAGAGCGATTCAATTTATTTGTGAGGTAATAATAACAATAATAATAATAAATATAGTATTTATAGAGCGCCATGTAGGTCCACTATTCAGAGGCGCATTATTATCCTTGGTCATGAGGTACAGTTCAAACCCGCATACTTATCTTGTGCACCATCTCAACTTCCATGGGAATAGGTAATGAAAAACGAACTGAAATATTCGAAAGGGCACTGGAATTTCAGTAACATCTCAAATACCCATAAATACATCAGATTGGAATAAATGATTCGCCCTAGCAGCTGCATTTAGTCGATAATCCAACAAAATATTCATTAATAAAGCCTTCATATTGTCGTAAACGTACCAAAGTAGCTTTCAACGTGTTTTGATAATCTCTCCCTTCAAATATTGTCATACAGACTATCAATAAGTCTAAAACATGCATACGCATACAGTAAAGGCAGAATCGCACGTACGTATACATTCGCACACAAACACATTATTGTACCTGTATCGTAATACTAAGACGCAATACGTGAATAAAACAACATAAAACAAATAATAAAAACAGACACCAAAGACTAAAAACCATTATTAAATGACTACAGGCACTAGCATACGAGGCAGAGGGCTGGGTATTGAATTCCAATTATAAAGAATGATAGCAATACAACATTATCAGTTTCAAATATCTATGCTTGAGAGATATAGGCTATGAAAAAATGTAATGGCAACAAGGATCGGTTAATGTCAAGATTTGAGCGAAATATAAACAAAACTCGTGATTTGTAGAAGCGTTTACATGCAAATCTTTACCTTAAAGGTGCACCTGTAAAGTGTCAGATATTGCCCAAAATGACATTTGAGACTTCAATCCTGTACCAAAATCATTGTAAGATATGTCCAAATGATGTGTGAAAGTTTCATTGAAAAAGAACACTGCTTTCCTAGTTAAAAAAGCGAAAATATGCGTCAGCTTTTACAACGAATTACTGTATGACAGGTGTATGACCGTTCATTAACGCTCTTGAGCTGAATGATAGATATCGTCATACTAAAGGGGCATTTGAACAAATCTAACCCTATTGTATTCTTCTCTTTAATATCATAAGCTTAACAACACGGTAGAAGAGAAACGAGGAAGCTCCAAGTAATTTCGGTGGAGTTAGACACTTCAACATCTTAGATATAGTGATCCATTACCTTTGTAAAATTCTACCAAAATCACTTGGAGCTTTTACACTTCTCTTGTTTGTTTGGCTTGTGGTAACAGAATAATGAAATGGGTATTGATTTGTCGAATTTCTCCCTAAATATGGAGATATTTAAGATTTAATTTGAAAGCATCTATGGACTCTTTCGACCGCAGTCAAGAGTATCCGAATTCGGATAGTTCACGCGAACGATCGGGATAAAAAAAACATACATTGATTTTCTCTGTTTTCACTAGATAAACATTATTCTAAATCTAGTTTCAATCTATGCAAATGTCATGTATCATTCTCCAAAATCTTACAATGCAATTAGTAATGATTAAAGTCCCAAATATTACGTTTGGGGAAATAAATAAAGTTAATGAATCACCAGGCTAATTAATTTCAAAGCTTTTTTAACAACCATGCCATAATACATGGTTACATACAGTCGTACAGCTACTGATTCATCTTCAACGTAAAGAGTTTTGCACAGTCACCAAATGAAGAGCTTAAAGGGGTAGTTCAGTTTTGGTAGAGAGGGCGCTGCACAACACAATTTTGTTAGTGAGGTAATGAAAAACTGAGTGTCGAATTTGAAAGAACATGCAATTTCAATTGCAGAATAAACTTTATTTGATCAAAATCGGTTCAGAAATGGCAGAAATATCAATAAATATATCCGATCGTATTTATTTGGGCCCCAAATAAATACGAATGGATGGAAAAATGGTTGAAACCAATGCCTTATTAGAGAACGCCCTCCTGTGTTTTAATGGCGCTTTTTGAATGATAACAGGCTTTTGACTTAGTCATTTGTAATTTTGTATACCTTTCGAGCATGGTGGAGTTATAACTATTAGTTTGTAATGTTACTGTGCAGGTTAGGGTTACTAAAGTTCAGCCTTACCAAAACTGTACTACCCCTTTAATTCCAAAAGGCGCTAAATCCACTTTCCATACAAATTGAGTTAACGACGTCAGTACATTAATAAACTACGTAGCTATCTAGAAATACATTTTTAGTACAAAATACACAATTAAAATAAAAATAGGGAACGTTTCATTTTCATATTCCCATATGAATGTGTACAAAGTTGGAAAAAGAAACCTGTTTTTCCCTTAAGTTGAACAAGTGGATTTAGCGCTTTTTGGAATTAAGCTCTTCAAATATCATTACCTGTGAGTCATAAGTATTTTGAACCATCGGTAGAAGTGTGATAACTGATTGTGGTTGCTTTCTTGGACATGATGTATAGCAGGTTTTGAAGGAGATCACATTATTAGGTGAGAAATGCATAGTTGATGCAGGGAAACTCCCATTTCCCTGGTTGATGCGAACGCCCAAACATTGTAACAAAATGTACTTGTATTAAACAGCCATATATGATGTGAGTAGGATAAGGAATTTAATGTCTGAAAGCAGTAACAGTTCTCTGAATATCACCGCGAAGAAAACAATGTTCCATGCTGTCAAACAATAATATTGATCGATATTATACAAATGATGCGCAGGTATGAGTGGGTCGGTAGGAATTGTTTGCACAAGGTAACTATGGAACTGTTAAACCCACGAGGCGAAGCCGAGTGGGTTTAGACTCGTTTCCATAGTTACCGCGTGCAAACAATTCCACCGACCCACGAAATAAACTTGCGCATCATCTGTTTTATAGAATGGGCATTGTTACGCCCCCAAAAAAGTCAAAAAATTAAAAATTAAAAAAATTACCGGATGCATGAAATAATTGTACCGGACGCATGAAATTTTTTACCGGACGCATGAAATGTTTTACCGGACGCATGATTTTTTTACCGGACGCATGAAATTTTTACCGGACGCATGACATTTTTACCGGACGCATGAAATGTTTACCGGACGCATGATTTTTTTACCGGACGCATGACTTTTCATGCATCCAGTACAATTAATTGTCTGCATAAATTTTGCTCTCAACCAATCAGATTGCAGGGATTTATCAACCCATTCTATAAAATAAATAGATGATCACAGGATTCACAGGTCTGTAGGTCGTAGAATACTACGTTGATGCTGACACCGAAATAACGCCACAAAACAAAACGGTCCATTGAACGAAGACATCGGAGAGGAGTCGAAAGGCAGACGATTTGGACACCCATTCGCAAAGGCCGAGCGCTGTAAAAATGCAAACAAAGGAAGCAAACATTATTGTGTTACTAAATGACACAGTCATAATGGCCGGAATTCTCAAGTGTGGCTCAACTTGTGCCTGGCCTAAAAAGACAAAGACTACAGGTAACACTTTGCAGTACCATACTTATTGTCTCGTTACTATGGTCCCCGGAGATATTATAATGGTTTCCTTTCATTATCCAGTCAATCCCTTGAGTTCTGATTATAGACATCAGGACAATGTCTGTAATCAGCCAAATTGCGTCCTGGATCATCCTGGACATTGTATTACTGGTGACCTGTTATAATATGACTTAATTTCAAATGAATGAAAGAAAACCATTAGAATATCTCCGGGGACCATATATACAAGACAATAAGTCTGCTGGTGCAAAGTGTTACCAGTAGTCTTTGTCTTTTTAGGCCAGGCACAAGTTGAGCCACAAGTTGAGAATTCGGGCCATTGATTTGTAGTGTATGTGTGTTTGTGATGCTATACAGGGGTTTTCTTTTCTTCGATTGGGTATATTTTGACCACACTTGAAAAATGAAAAGGTTCAATGAATTCAGGTAAATAGAACACCAATTGAAATAATTTGTTAGGTATGACAAGTATGATAATAATAATAGCTTGCATTTATACACCCCTTAATACAGGGTTTCTAAGCGTAATAATAATAACATAATAATAGTAATTGGTTACACTATACAAATAATGATGTAATAGACAAAGTAAGTGTACAATACAATGACGAAATTTTCAATGACGTATGGTCAATGAAATACATTATAAAGAAATGCCCAGAATAATTGTGCATTTTCTCTTTTATATCTGTTTTGAGGCACTACCTAAGTATATAATGTTGGCTTTAAAACGTTGTCTATTATAAATAAGTTGACCAAAACTGTGCCGCTAATTCAACTATCGCTCTACGGTCAACACCCTTTGTATATGCATTTCCCGGCATTGGACCGGTTTGGCCCAAGTTTGTGAAGAATTCTCAGAAACAATGTCAATTCGTCACTGTTTTCATGGTATGGCAGACAACAGAGGCGATTTTGATAAAGGATTTCCTAAGATAGTGATACAAGTCGCTTTGTTGCAATGTTATGGGAATCATCCCGTTCCGTATTATATTTGCCACCCTGTATAGGAACATGTTAAAGGGTATCATCCAAACATAATATTCTCATAAATGAAAGGTAACATCTTTAGTAGTCCATTCCTTCACCAAGTTCACAAACATATGTTTCCAGGAAGAAACAAAATGTAATTGGAAAACGCACCATTCTAAAGCACGCGTTCACGGGTCTGCATGTACGAGAATACTTTGTCCAGAGCGAACGAATCGTCCGGGATTCTATTGTACGCGTGAATAGCATTGGCGCACTCGCAAATGTTTAGCCCGTACGGAACCAGGAAATAATAGTGGACCCGTAAGTGGTGGTAATTAATTGCTTTGTTTATGAATTACACAACCCTTTTTGTAATGTTGGGTATCTATTTGATATCACAAAACGGTACCAAAACATATAATTATGTGTTGTTCGTTGCCTGGTGGTCCCCTTTAAGAACCCGAATGCCCCTGTCACATATCATCGGATAGCGTTCACGGACGTTCGACGGAGAGCCAAATTATATATCCATTTGTATGATTTTCTTGTCCGTTTCTTGTTCGGCGATGGCGTATCTTGTCAGGCGATTTACGTTGTCCGGTGGAATTTGTAGTTTATGAAGCTATGGAGGCAACTTTCACCATCGGATAATTTGATATCGCAATGTTCTCTCCGTCGGGCATCCGTTTACGCTATCCGGCGATATATATATATAGCAACATCATTCAAAATATCAACGGTTACAACTTACAGTTACAGCCTTCCTGATCAATAACTGCTGCCGGAGATGGTCGTGGATCATCTACGAAAATGAGAAGAACATGTTATCATGGGCGTCGATCCGTAATTGTTGATACCTATTCATCTGGGGGGGGGGGGGGGGGGGGGGGGGAGGGGGTGATCTGTTTATTCACCCCCCCCCCCCCCCCCCCCCCCCCCCCCCCCCCCCCCCCCCCCCCCCTGATGAATAGGTATTACGTAAGGATCGACGCCCATGCATGTTATAAACAGCGTTCGGGTGATTTAGTTTGAAACATCCCATTGCAAGCAATATATTAAATCGCCGAAGCACGCATTTGGTAAATATGTTTTTGATTTTCACGATTAGTTTGACAAGACTGGTCGTTTATTCACGCAATGCCTATAATTATCAGCGGCATGAGCAAACGTGATCAATGGTGATTGACCATGTACAAATTACAACTTCCTTTTTATGTTTTACACATGTATCGTCAACATTTATACAGCCAATGCAATCAAACAACTGATAACAAATGATTACGGCTATTAATTTAATCAAACAAATTTAAAGATGTACCTGTAAAGTGTCAGATATTTCCCAAAATAAAATTTGAGACTTTCCTATACCAAAATCATTGTAAGATATGTCCGAATGATGTGTGATATTTTTATTGAAAAAGAACACTGCTTTCATGGTTAAAAAAAGCGAAAATTTGCGTCAGCTTTTACAACTAATTATAGTATGACGTTTATGACCGTTTATAAACGCTCTTGAGCTGAATGATTATTAATGATAGATATCGTCATACTAAAGGGCAATTTGAACATATCTAACCCTATATTATTGTTCTCTTACCATAAGCCAAACATCACGGTAGAAGAGAAATGTTGAATCTCAAATTAATTTGTGTGGAGTTAGACACTTTACAGGTGTATACCTTTAACGGAGTATATTATACGCCGAAACATATACTGTGCATCATTATCATCATCATCATCATCATCATCAGTGACCACCACCACCACCACTATCATCATCATAATCATCATCATCATTATCATCATCATCATCATCATCATCGTCATCATCATCACCATCACCATCATCATCCTCAAATCGAGAGTGCGAGATAAAATGAAAAATGCATTGACTCACTCGTCATCAATCATCATCATCTTCATTATCTTTATCATCATCAACATCATCATCACTATTGTCCTCCTCCTGCTTTCCCTTCTGCTCATCGTCATTCAATACCTGAGCATGTGATATTAGATATTTGTTTAGACTTACTTATTTCACACGCTGG
>JBAMJV010013447.1:0-32689 GCA_037951105.1 Echinarachnius parma
TTATGATGGTTATTTCAGCACAATTATCTACACGGGAATTCTGCACTGTCCAAGCCCCGCAGGCGGATTTCCAATTTAGATCGTACTAACTCAAAGAGATGCGCTCCAAAATAAATGCCAAACTGTCATAATAATTATACCAAACGAAATGGAAATGTCCCGTCTGTATATATAAGGAACGACATAATTCCAAGGTAATAACTGAGAGAATTGATTTTGAAAATCACAAAGATTTCACACGACCTCGTTATTATACGTCTCAAGGAAAGAGGGATATTCCCTTCCTCGGTTATGGAGTGGGCACACGAGACTTGCGACGACCTGCAACAGCCTGCAACAAGACAATAGAACTTATGAAGGGCCGATCATGTTCGAAATAACTAGACGTTACATCAGAATGCAAATATCGCAATAAATTCGGTATTATTCCCATTATAGCCATAAATAGGTTGTATGTATTACATTTAGGCTAAAGTAAACCTAACATGTTATTTACCGTGCTTAATAAGCATCATAAGCCTGGTTTTGGGTTGTCGATCGAACAATAGCACGACTGGTCACGAGGAACGCATGCGCCGTGTGTTCTCTTGCGACGGCAGGTTCCCGTCGCAAGTCTTGTCGCAAGGTTTTTGAACATCAAAAAGTCGGTTCAAAATCCGTTGCGATCAAAACAATAGAAGAGAGAGAGAAAGAGCAAGGTGATTGCGGTGATTGCGGTTATTGCGGTGGCTTCATCTCACCCTATTGACCTATTGAAATTGCATCCATGGCAAATATTCATGGTTTGGTAGACAATACTTAATCCTGAATACTTCAGGCAAGTCTCGTCGCATGCGGTGACCTATTGAAATCGTATCCATGGCAACGATGCATGGTTTGGTAGACAATGATTTATCCTGAATACTCCAGGCAAGCCTCTAGATAATTCTGCTTTTCATCAAAAAGTTATTTATTCTCATTACATGCCCTTACCAATAATGAAAGGGAGGTGTTCAACCGACAGATTTGTATTATCATTATTGGGATTGGCATCCACATGACAACGATCGAATGGGAGGGGGGGGGGGGGGGGGTGGGGGTCTCGGCTCTTGCGCTCTTGGGGCCCACGATTCTCTTTCATGTCCCACAGTTATTATTTTTGTTGTTTTTCTACCTTGTTTACCGCGGTAATTTATATTTGGCCTATTGGAGGTCTTTGTATGAGCTAATTAAGAGCCAAAAGCTTGCACCACGTCCTATGTTTATATTTTGCAACATTTGTCTTTGCTATGGCTCCATACTCAGGCTAATTTCATATAAGCTTGGTGCACCAATAGGGTACCCACCGCTAGCATGCTCCTCAGGGAGTAGAGGATGTGTACAATGCGGGTGTGACGCTTAGAGGCTATTATAGGCGCTGTATAATACGAACTACTATTATTATTAATTATATTATTAAATAATATTATTATTATAATAAACAATATTACTATTATAATTATTATTATTATTAGTAGTAGTAGAAGTAGTAGTAGTAGTGGTAGTAGTAATAGTAGTAATTTGTGCATCAAGACCATATCAATATAAGAGCAGAGAGATATTAACGCTCATCCTTGAATTGCGGAACATTTTGTGAGTGTTTATATTGTACATCTGCAGTGAGTTTGTACAGGGCGGTGATGTATTACAGACTTTGGCAAAATCCGCCTTTCATATGTGCACGTGACCAATCGCAAGCTGTTGCAGGTCGTCGCAAGTATCGTGTGACCACTCCATTATGAACAGGGCTATAATCTTCATACCACTGACTTGATGAAACAGCTGACGGGGGTTTGTTTAGAAAGAAAAGGGAGTCTTTCAAGCAGACATCGGGATTACATTTTCCGTGAAAACTTTTGTTTGGCATATAACAGGATTATTTTTTCGACGGGGGTGTGCCGCACGTAACTCTGAAATGGGGGTCTTAGCTGACTACAAGGTCTTTGGAGCTACAAAAACCCTGAAACGGGAGTTAAGGGGTCTAAGGAGCAGACTAAAAGTACAAAATACATAGACTTGGAGCTACCAAATACCTACGGAAACCCTCAAAAAGGCTCAAATGGTGGTCCAAGGAGCTGACTAGAAGAAGAATAATGGACTTGGCGCTACTCAACTACCTAGCCAAGTCATTCCGGGGGTCTATGGAGCGGCAATTTGTGAAAATTTGATATCTTTAGAGCGGCAATCGGGTGTGAAAACGGGGGTTCTTTTAAGCGGCACATACCCGTCTTACATTATACATGAGTGCCCCCCCCCCCCCCCCCGGGAGGGTATATCATAGACGATGTAGCTGGAGACCTGAATAAATGTATAGTGTTTATTCAGTTTAGTTTATTCAGTTTATTTAACCATAAAATGAAACATGTACATAGAAATGAGTAACATAGTAAACATAATACGGTAAAGGACACCCTTAGAAGCAAATTGCTTGTGGTGGGGCCTTAAAAAGAAAAAAACAAACTACACATATATTATACAGTTTAAAAACTTTAAAATAACATGATACAAACACACATGCACGCTCAAACATACACATACACCCATACATTCAAAATATCCTCCTCTGCTCAAACTTGATTACATAAATCATTAAATAATAACTGTGTACATCGTACTTTAAATCGAGATAGAGTTGTACTTTCCTTAATATCATTACTCAAATTATTCCATTCCTTAATGCCATTTACATAGAAAGAATTTTGTGCATTTGTCGTACGAACTTTAAATAAATGTAAATCATCTTTCTGACGAGTAGAATACGAGTGAATGTCACTATTAATAACAAAGTTTATATTAGGAATTTCTGGCAATAGGCGATTTTGAAATTTAAACATAAATATGCGAGTATTAAGTTGAATCAATTCAAAAATTGGGAGTACGTGTGTTTTAACAAAAAGTGGCCGTGATGGGGCTAAATAATCAGATTTAGTAATAATACGCACGGCTCGTTTCTGTAACAAATAAATCTTATCCATATATGATGTATAAGTATTTCCCCAAATAATATTACAATAATTTACATGTGGAAAAATCATACTATTATACAACATAATCAAAATATTTGATGGTAAAATATGCTTTAGCTTTGACAATACTCCAATACTTCGAGATAATTTCAACGAAATGCAATCAATATGAGGTTTCCAATTAAGTGATTCATCATAATACCAAGAAACTGAACACATTCTTTCCTTTTTATAATATTTACATCAATTTGTATAGGCAATACATCACTAGGGATCTTCCGATTTCGAGAATGAAATATTACATAATTTGTTTTATCATAATTGAGAAATAATTTATTACATTTAAACCAATTATCCAAATTTATCAATTCATTATTCATAAATATCAACTAAAGTAAATACACTACTGTGTGATGTAATAACTGAAGTATCATCTGCAAATAGTGTAAAATTTAATACATTTGAAGATTGTTTAATATCATTTATATAAATTAAAAACAAAAGGGGCCCTAGAACTGATCCTTGTGGAACACCACATATTACATCTTTTTTAGTCGAACAGACACCGTCAAGTGTATTAATTTGAAGCAAAGGGACGTTAATATAAAATTTATGATAACATTGGAGAATAATTCATGTCTATGATACACTCCAGCGTTCAAAATCATACCTTCTTTTCTCTTCACTAAAACAATAAAAGACGCATTCTCTTATTTCTCCGTGAGGGCTATCCTATGACGTCCATGACCGCTAGATGTGCAAATAATACAAGTACATAATAGGTCCCGTGCGTTTGAGCCATTCGCACAATACAAGGCCAACAGCGCTACTACAAAGACTTTGCAAATTACAGCGTTATTAGATATAACATTTAACGTCGGTGTCAATGTCCTCATGCACTAGAAGCGGTTCAGAAAGTTTACAAAATCAGATACATCCTTGCAACTCCTTTTAAGTTTATCCAGGGCCTTTTAGAGTAATCGTTTTTATAATCGATTTTATAACTCGCACAGAAGCTTTAAACCGTAGCAAGTAAACCGTTATACCGTAGTTTAAATCATGGTTTACAACTATGGAGCGCCGATTTATAAACTGATTGAGAGTAAACGAATACTTCATAGAGTACAGAAGCCATGACGTCATAAAAACACTTTTTTTTTTTTTTTCAAATTTGGACTTCATTTTCAGAAAGAGCATAACAAATAATGTCCAAATACCGAAAATCAAAGGAATAGGTTACGTTTTGGCTGAGATATGCCCATCTGAATGAATTTTACTTCAATGGGCAATCAGTGTTATAATGCACTGGTTCCTAAATTTAGGAACCAGTGCACTATAACACTGATTGCCCATTGACCAACAAAATCATTCGGATGGGCATATCTCGGCCAATACGTAACCTATTCCTTTGATTTTCGGTATTTGGACATTATTTGTTATGCTCTTTCTGAAATTGAAGTCCAAATTTGAACATTCTAAAAAAAATGTTTATGACATCATTTATGACATCACACTTCACCACTCTATAATTTTTCAACAATGTTCTATAGGTACACGTTTGCTTAAAGGGACTTAGTAATATTGTCCAAATCCTCAAAATTCAACTGGAATACTAGCGGTTCCCTCATTCGTATGAACAATAAAAACATGGGATTTGGGTTTTGGTTTTTCAAATTTTCATTTCGTTCAAAAGATATACGTGTTCGGATATGAAATTATCTACGGGACCTTTTCAGCCGTGTACAAAGTAAGTGCAATGAATATCATTTTGCATTTTCACTCATTTCTCGGCCAAATAACATCCAATTAACTTGAAATGTTCACACATTACGTTCTGGACATATCAGATCACACCGATACACATTGACCACGCATCACTTTTTGCACTGCACTGCACTACTAGATCCCTTTAAGACACCAAATAAAGTTATATGTATGTTTTCAGATTGCGAATTGTAATTGGTGCGGCTAGTATAGCAAGCACAAAACGGCTGTATAATTAAAGGTAAAGGCCAGTTTTGGAAACGCCTCCCTCTCAAAAAAATGAAATGGAAGCTCTTATTACCAATAATGTGAAAGAATATAATTGTACTAATATAGGATTATCCAAATTTGGCCAAGAAACCGCCTTCTAATTGATATATTTTCAAAATGATAACTTGATCTGCTGCAGATAGAGATCGCCAACTCCGGAATCGCCCATACGCTACGTACAATGACCACGTGCGAGTACACGAGGTGTTCGTTTTTACGGGCTCGTCCCCAGCTTGTCGATATCTCCCCCAGCGCTAGCGGCGTGGACAGGTCCGAACTGGCGGTGGATTTATAAATTTCACAGGCGGATATTGGATTTCTTCCGATATTTCTGTATTTAACGATGCTTAGGTTCCGATTTTAACACACAAGCCCTATTTCAATACTTATTCAACAATAATGATCAATATAGATGTATTCGGCTTCTTTCCCAAAACTGGAATTCATCTTTAACAATATAGAACATGTAATTTCCGCTGTCTACAATCAATACTCCATTATGTAATGGTTTATAGACACATCATTTGTGGAGTTTAGCCAAAGGTTTGCTTCAAATTCAATGTCCACAAAGACGTTAGTAGATCAATTTTCTATATCCAGTCATGTTTTATCGACGATCGATTGTGTAAAGTGGGAAACTACCCATTCCCTTGAGGGAGTAACACGCATTACTGCATGTAAACAGTAGTTGTGATAACTGGTTTGCTAGATCAATGGATGCAGCATCACGAAAATCCACCAACGAAATCCGCCATTCCCGGAAGGTGGTCAATGTCCGCTGCATCATGACCATTAGTCTTGGACGCTGGCGTACGTAGGTGGTACGAGGGGACAACCCATACCCCCTTCCTCCACCTGTTGGAATTCCTGACCTGCTTGTGCCCCATTCCGCCATGTACAGAAGGGAAACACATCGATACAAGTAATCATGGTAATAAAGTCATATATCTATTTTTTAAAATAAGACTTCACCTCCATTTTTGCGCAGTTTTGTTTTATCCCGGTTATTGTCGAACGTGGCTTCACCGCTAGAAGTAGGACATTTGTTGACAAAACACGGTCAACCTGCGATGACAAATACATTTTGGCTAAAGAGATCTAAGTATTTGTTTGTCATTCACTTGGTTTAAATGGTCATTCATCTTGTTAGAAATGTAATGTTAACCTAATCTCCATCCTGCTGTCCTGAAAAACAAGATAGAACTTAAGTGCAGGAACTAAATATTTTAGTAAGGGAAAATTTTCTATTGTATTATTTTGTTATTTCATAACAGAGCAGTCAAATCGGCCAAATCTTACCTTGTTTTCCAGGGGCTCTGCAATCTCAATACAAATGTATCCGATAACATATCATACATTTAAGCAAGTCATATGATCATATCAGTTACAGCATAATCATGCACACGACAAAAACATGGCTTTTTTTTTTTTTTTTTAAGAAACGTGAGAATCTATGTATCTCTAAACCGCAAATATCAATTTCCATTTTGGTACCAGTTTCAATAACCTCGGCATGGTTTTAGGATGCAGATCGTTTATACACAAGATCTAAAAACCCAGATTCGTGAACTACTTTCCTCTCCTTTTCTGAAACTTCATACACATCGGTGCTCTATCTCTCTCCCCCTTGAGTACAGAATAGCTCGGGCAGAGAATGTGCGTCCAGCATACATAATGGCGTCTTAAAAGGATGGTTTCGTTTTTGGTAAGACTGAACTTTAGCAACCAAAACCTGCACAATAACATTACAAACTAATAGATATAACTCCACCATGCTCGGAAGGTATATAACAAACTACAAACGACTAACAAAAGAGCATGTTATCATTCAAAAAGAGCCGTTAAAACACGAGAGGGACGCTTTCTAAAAATGGTTTGGTTTCAACCATTTTTCATACAAAATGTTGCATGTGATGTTTTTTTTAAATAATGAATAAATAGAGAGATCATTAATAACTATTTAAAACCCTCTTTTGTAAATTTTTGAAAAAGTGTAAGCATTATAAAATTATATATTTTTGTTTAATCATCGAATAAACCTGGGGCCCCAGGTTTATTCCGATTGAATATATTTATTGATATTTCAGCTCTTTCTGAACCGATTTTGATCAAATAAAGTTTATTCTGGAGGAACATCGGTGTTCAAAACATATTCATCCGAATGGAAATATTCAGTAAACACTTATCATTTGTTTTAAGAACCTGTTGCGTATAATACAAACAATATATATATATATACAAACATAATACCTTACTGCGTGCACTCCGTCTAACCAACATGAACAACATTGATGCAACGTTGACGTTTTAAAACGTATTCATCTTAATGGAATTTTTCAGTAAACACGCATCATTTTGCTTTAAAACCTGGTACGTATAATTTGTTTTTAAAATACTCCCACTCAGCACTGCGTACATTTAGTTTAACGAACATGACGAGGCCCTCGCTGAGCTAGAGTCCGCAGCTAGCCGGCGAGCTCCATTTCATTCAATTTGTCACCAGTCTGTTCTCATCTTTCTCGGTCGAGTACCGGTAACCTTCCAATGTTCCAATGGGAGGAACATGAAGGAAGTTAATCATTTGATAATGATACTTGACTGTATCATGAACATTCTCTCGCCATAATCCGCTACCAGGGGAGTACTGAACTACTCGTTTGCGAGTTCTTGTTTGGCGTATTCGGGCACATTTTTTTTTTTTTTTCAGGGCAGAAATATTTCCCCCCCCCCCCCCAAACATTAACTTTTCCATTGTCAGCTGACAAGCAAACAAAATATGACTTCATCGTCTGTGATTCTGTCCAATTGTTTCGTTTAGCTTTGCCCGAAAATTAGGGCTTGAAATCTCCTTTTCGTGGAGTTATAGACCTCAACATAATAAAAGCGACAGAACGTTGTTTTTTCTTGCAAAATTTCGCTCACGATAGCTGCCGGCGCATCGCGGCTATCCCCCCGTGGCTGTGCGTGAACCGCGCACAGATTGTGATCGAGCAACGGCGTAAGCAAATACTAAACAAAATAACTAAGACTCGTAAAACTGACTATGTAATTGTTTATTCTTCATTTTCGATATCTTTTTCAAGGAATACCTTTTTAAAATGTCGTCTTTACAATACCTTTACAAGAATAACTACAATATTGTTATAATATTATGCTTAATCGGTTAAACACGTTTATTGGCTGATATATAGTTCGATGAAGGGATCATTAATTTTCTACACATTCGTTTTTTATTCGTAGAATCCAAATTACAGGGTTGTTCGATCTAAAATTTTAGGTGGGTGTTACATTCATCCTCATCCGTCTACTGGAAACTGTTCAGACGATTTGTAAAAGGCGGACAATCCCTTTAAAACAGCGTCCACTGCCCATGTCTGGCCCGAATCTCACGTAAGAACCTTTATACGACCTTTTAACATTGTTTAGCCAGACCTAATTCATACCAGGGAAGACTTCAACTTCCCTGTTCATACATAAAACTCAGAAGGGTCGTGATAACAATTACGTCATCTGGTCATGCAAGGCACACTAGAAGAACAACCCTTGACACTGGCTGAATTGGCTACCCGGCGTTAATAAAAGCAATGTTCGAACCCAGATGTGAAGCTTAGGATAATCAGAATCTCGAGGTTAGTAGATATATATACAGTACATGTATTTGTATAATTACGTATGGCTAAAGGGTATATCAAATCATGTTCAGTTGTTGACGTTGGTAAGTTTTATATAATATGTTAGCATCAACTCTTTCCCCGTTCCTTCCCTGCTCTCCATCTACGTTGGTATTACTGTATCGAACTGTAAATAGTATGAACAGGTATAGCTGGATAATGTGAACCGGATTATGGGATGTATGTTACCAGGGTAACATTGCCGATAACTGTCATATTTTTGTTTATCTCTTCTTCTTTTTTTAGATTTCGAAAATACCGATAAACAATATTATACATTAGAGTGGGCACATGTGTGCCCACGGAACAACGTTGTAGTTACATAGTAAAATGAAGTCATACTAAATATTGTTGTATAGGTATATACATTTTTGTTTAGGTTTGGCGAGAACATTTTTGATTTTCGTAAGAACCACAGAACAACCTGGGAGAATATTATAGGGATTAGTTAATAGAAACTTTCGAAAATCAATTCTAGAAAATTTGCATTTTTCGTGAAAATATATTCAATGAAGATTGAGGAAGCGGAGATCATAGTTACATGGATGTTAAGTTTAGGCGCGAAAGACAAGCAAGCCATTAGCACTTGATGGTCAGACCACACAGGATATAAAAATAGAAAGTTAAAACAGTTGTTTCTTGCAAGTGTGACAGGGATAAATGTCCAGCCAGTGATAATTGACAGTGACGTCATTCGGACAGTTTAAATTCCTAATTTTTGTCCGTGTTCGACCCTTTATACACACGGAGACATACATACACACTCAAACACAAGCATTCAGATATAAACACATACACACGGATAATACAACGCACAGTAATTCACTCTTACAACACATTAACTCATACATAACGTCACAGTGTGTTAATTCAATAAAAAATGAACTTGAATATTGAAAAATTGAACTAATATGACACGAAACATTGATTTACACGTGACATACACACAAAACACATATTTACGGAGTGTTTTGACACATACATATCCCTTGATTAAATTTGCCCTAGACACAGGGACACTTATCCCTGCCACACTGGCCAAAGCAATCAGGAAAACCACACAATGTGGTGAGGGTCTTTCCCTGTTAGCGCGATCATCGTGTCATTAGATACACAAGCCCCATGGACACATCCTAACTCACAATGTTGGACAATGTTAGTAAATCCCTTTAAGTGTAACACTTCGCCCTCCACAACTGACTGCACCAATGCGTGAATGTCTACTTTATTACAATTATTTTCATCGGAAGGAGCTAAGTGCATCTGGGATTATCTTTGTGATATTCAATGTTCACCCCCTCGTTGTATTAACAATGAAACCCGCAAGGTATCCTAGTTTTATAGGCTACATAAATGTCTGGTAAAACTTTGAGGATTTCTTTTAACAGCTTAAACATATTTTTCATCTATATATGCATTCAGAACAGGAGACAGTCCCTAATCGTATTAAAACACACTTGTGTGGGAGTTATCAACATGAACGCTTAGAAAATGTTATTGTAGACAAAGCGGGTAAACTAAATCTGGGCGTACTTTGAACGAGTTAGAGGATTTATTTAAAGGGTTTATAAAACATATTATACACCTCTTCCTCTATACAGGAAACTAGCTTTTTTATGTAGGTCTATACTCCCACAAGGAATTACAGTATATTGACGTATAAAGCAAGCGCTCTTTTTTAGTTAAACAAGAAAAAGGAACGGAGGGTAATCATGGTGATTATACTTAGCAAAAGTGACATTTAAGGAGAATAACAGAAAATTTAGCAGGAAAAGTTGTTGGCATGACTGTCATTGTTGGGAATGAAGCAGGGGGGCAGGGGCGTCGATCCTGGGGGGGGGGGGGGGTCAGGGGGGCGGTCGCCCCCCCCCCCCCCCCCCAATAATTCCGAAAATGAGGAAGAAAAAATCGAGTGATATAATGCCAAAGAGGGGAAAGACACATTTATCAATAATTAATCTTCAAAATAGCCGTTTTTTTAGTTTGAAAAGGACTGTAAATCTCTTTTTTGCCGCGCGCTTCGCGCGCATACAGTTTCTCTTATTGCAAGTTTTTATTTTGGTTGCGGGAACTCACCTTTCGAAATGTGTTGGGCAGTGTAATTTCTCAAACGCACACCTCAAACTAAGTTTATTAAACCCTCATCTATAGATAGCACACCGTCACAGAAAATAAAATAATCTGAAATATATCTTTCAGTCAATTCGGTCCATATGCGCTGAACGCAAATCAAATTGGAATATCATGTCCCCCCACATTTGAAAGTAGAGGAGATTGTCCCCCTCCCTTTGTCATTATGTGAAATTTCTGTCTCAGGTGTGCACACCCTCCCCTGCTCGGTCGCTTCGCTTCCTCGCAATGTCTCCCCTCCACTTTTGAGAAGTTGTTGACGCCCTTGCTTAGTTTCATGGGAGCCCAATGCCCTAGACTATATCGATGGCTCTTTAGTATATACAGGATCACGTGGATCCATCTCATGCAAGGCTCAATCTTTTCCTCGCTATGCCCTTTAAAAATACGTTACGAGTATAGGTTCACTACTTCATACAATTTTAACACCCCATGATAGGAGTTGCAAATGTCTGAAATCTAAAAGCTTCCGGGGGCTCCGCCCCCTGGACCCCCATTATTGTCCCCAAATGTGGGTGCCCCCCAAAGTCAGGCCTTCAATGAGCGCATAATAAAACTTCCGGGCATGCCAATGTGGGGCTTTTAGCTCTCTCAGTGGTCACTCTGGAAAATTTTCAAATTTCGCCCCCCCCCCCCCCCCAATCGCAAAAACGGATCGACGCCCCTGGGGGGGGGGGGGGTCAGAAATTGTTTGGATTTAATTATGATATGTTGTTTAGTAAAGAGGCCCCGACAATTTAATTTCCGGAGTCGACGAAGCCTAAGACATTAAAGGGATCTAGTAACTTTGTTGGCAAGTGCAAAGAGTGATGAGGGATTAATACAATGTATTTTTATGTGATCTGATATGTACACAAAGTAAAATTTGAAAAACTGAAACCTGTCCCGTGCTTTTATTGTTAATATGAATACGACAAGGTATGATAGAACCACTAGCGTTCCAAGTAAGTTTTGAGGATCTGGACAATGTTACTAAATCCCTTCAAAGGGATCTAGTAACATTGTGCAAATCCTCAAAATCCAGTTGGAATTTAGCAGTTCCCTCATACCTTGTTATATTCGTATTAACAATAGACATAGAAGCATGGGACACGTTTCTGTTTTTTGAACTTCACTTTCGTTCAAATGATATTTACGATCGAATTGTTCAGATGTTAAACTATCCACTGGATAGTCTATAACCGTGTACAAAGTCAGTACAATGAGCCTAGCGATTATCACTTTGCATTTTAGCTCATTACTCGGCGATATAACATCCATTTAACATGTTTAACTTGAAATGTTCACAGTTTCACACAATACCCAGTGGACGCATCATATAATAACAATATACATTGTATCAACCATTCATCACTTTTTGCACATGACAACAAAGTTACTAGATCCCTTTAAGAGGCGCGGAATCTGTACCTGCATCCTTCGGAGAGCTTTGAACACACCTTTATCTGATCACATCTCACCTCATTATTTGGGCAATATTACCTAATATGGAGGAAATCATTTCATTAACGTTCAAAAATAGTATACCCCCCCCCCCCCCCCCCTCCCCAAATCAGTTAATTTTTCGGGCAAAATGTTCATTGAGAATGGAAGATAATATTCGGGGTAAAGG
This sequence comes from Echinarachnius parma, assembly GCA_037951105.1. NCBI lineage: Eukaryota > Metazoa > Echinodermata > Echinoidea > Clypeasteroida > Echinarachniidae > Echinarachnius > Echinarachnius parma. The sequence goes on from JBAMJV010013447.1 coordinate 12,432, forward strand.
CCTCCGCCCCCGGTATAAATCGTTTTCCGGTATATCCAGGGTCATTAATTCATAGCAAACATGGACACCTGCAAATGATTCGCGTTGTATTTGAGGTAAAGCAAGACTATTGCATGACACGGAAACGACAATAAAATTATACGATTTCACCGAACTGTTAAATACAACTGTCACGTTGGAAACCATTATTGTGCCAACAGATTCAAAGGGGACCACCAGGCAAAGAACAATATACAAATATACCAAGCTGTGAGAAAGTATAGTCTGAGGAGGGACTGGCATCTAGAACTATTTTTTCCGAGGGGCGAAGCCCCAAGGACAAAAATAGTAAAGTTCTATGCCAGTCCCTCCGAAGATATATAATTTCCACTATACTTTTGAACAAAAAGCTTGGTATATTTGTTTTATATCCCTTCTGTTTGCTCTATATCCTTCGCATGATTATAATCATCGCACAAATACATGATTTCAATCAAACTTAGGAAAACAAACCATTGATCAAAGAACCATCACTGCACTATGTTCTGTTTGTGACACTGGCCCCCTTAGCGCAATAGTCCTGGCACAGAGCGCGTATTGCGCTATCTTTCCATTCATGGTTACGCGCATTAACAACTAATGCGCACACAAATGCAAAACGCGCGCATCAAATTAGCAAAGTGAATAATTAACCTGCTTTACAACAGAGAGATTCGATACTGTGAAGCGTATAGCTGTACAATACGCTTATTGTACAAAATTAATACGCTTAATATATTTAAATATCCTTGGTACAAATGAATGGGAAATTTGTTTGCACAGCAGCACAGGGGAATAATTTACATCGTTTCAGAATCGGCTCCGATTCGGCATGTTTGTCAAGTTTATACAAATATTTTGTGGATAAATGTAATCTTGAAGATTTTAAGAACACTTTGATGGCACTTTTATTGGAAAATTTTATCATTTATCAAAGAAAACGGACCTTTTAAATCATGTAAAAAGGGGGCCATATTACAGCACCCTCTTTCGATGTGATTTTTTTGCGCAGTGAAATGCAAATCGCCATTAAGGGACAATTACGATCGCAGTCGGCAAATAAGGTATGGCATTGTTTTCATCTTCATTTGAAGTTTATTCTTGACGAATTTTGTGGTTTCTTCAAAGATATTTTTCAGATATTGGTTGTTAAACATTAGGGGGGCCATATTCGGACACCGCATCATACTGCAAACAAACTCCGCATGATGCGGATATACAGTTGCAGGCACTTGGTGGGTTTAGGTGTGCGCGCCTAATTGGGGAGCCCGTGGTGGGCCCTCCTAGTGAAATCTAGCATATTCATCTTACTGAAATGTCCTTGAAATGAATGCAACGATGTGGCTTGTCGTGCGTTATTTGGTAAGAGATTCCACTCCGAGTTCTTGGTATGAATGAATATTTATAGCAGTCCTTCTTGGTTGTGAGACGTTTGAACGAAAGAGCAGATGACTTTCTTGTTTGGATTCCCCCTGATTCTGTCCGGTATTTGTCTGAGTCAATTTCAGCAGTGTGCTGTATTGATTTGAATAATAGATTGAGTCTGGAGGTAGCCCGGCGATCTTCCAGGGGTTTCCATCCCAGTGGGGTTTCCATCCAAGTACTTGGTACTTGGTACTTGGTAGTTTATTCCTCCAAAATACTGTTTTGTATGAGCACCAATATGGATTTCGTTCTGGTTATAGTACTAAATTATCATTAATAAATCTGTTAAAGCAAATTTGTCATGATATTGATCAGGGTAATACAAATGTTTTTTTGTTGTTGTTTCAATTGGTAAAATAAATTTCATTTCATTTCATTTCATTTCACTGCACTGACTATGTTCTGTTTGTGACACTGACCCCCTTTGCGCAATAGTCCTAGCGCAGAGCGCGTATTGCGCTATCTTTCCATTCATGGTTACGCGCCTTAACAACTAATGCGCACCCAAATGCAAAACGCGCGCATCAAAGTGAATAATTAACCTGCTTTACATACTACACACGTGTAATTGTATGGAGAAAATACATTACACATACAGCTAGTACAGTGCACACCGCGGCCGATTGTTAAATGACGAATTAGTGTCACGACCACAGAAGGACAACGATGCACAATGTGCACCATTGTCGTAATTTTTAAATTCGAATACCGCTACGTTATACATGAAATGCATCTCTAGAATATTCTTTGGAACTTATTGATTTTCACGGGTGAAAATATGCTGTATTTCGTTTTTTTTAACTCTTTGAGAAATCTCGTCGAGCATCTTTCGCAAGCTAAGACAAGACCTCTGCTCGCAGGGAAGTTTTATAACACGCATCTCTATGGGCTCAATATGATCACCCGGCGTCTATGACGTCATTCATGGAATAGTTAAAAATATTCACCGATTTCAGATTCATAGTGAAAATAATTTGTATTGTGAGAGCCCCAATTGACCAATCACGGTTCTAGAATACTCATGAATATTCATAGAAGGGATATAACACATAATAATATGTTTTGGTACCGTTGTGTGATATTGAATAGATGCTCAACACTTTGCAAATGGTTGCGTAATTCATAAACGGTCAAATTAATTACCCTCACTTACGGAACCATCATTATCTGATGGTTCCGTATGCACCCAGTGTTTGAGAGTGCGCCAACTCTATTCATGCGTACGTTTGGAGACAATAGCATCCCGGATATATTCGTATATGCAGACCCATGAACACATGTTGTAGTATGGTGATGCTTTTTTCTATTCATATCATTTTTCTGGAAACATATTTTTCTGAACTTGTTGGTCGAATGGACTACTCAAAAGCTTACCGTTTATTTAAAAGCATATTATTTTTGGGTGGTGGTACCCTTTAAATTCAACTGTCACGTTGGAAAGCATTATTGTGCAAACAGATTTAAGGAAGAAAGCTACAGAAATGCGAGTATTCAGTTCGTTTGATGTGGTAGATCTTTACACCGATTGATAATGGACACGTCTAAACGATTTAGTCGATCGATAACTACTGTCAAAGAGTGAAAATGTGCCGCCATCGATTGAATGTTGATACTATCCACTCCATCTGCATCTGCTTTAAAGTGATCTGTAATAACTTTGACTGAATCTTCCAAACTCATTTGCTGTTATCCTCTTGCTAATAATAGTACGAAATCAGCTACGTTTCTGTTTTTTAACTTCTCTTTGTTATTGAGATGTTTATGTTTCTACAAATCCCGGATGGCATGTTATGCTATAAGCATGATAAGTGCGTATCTCACCGGGCTGGAGACTAGTTGGCGACTAGTTGGCGACTCAGTCTCCGCTGGTCGCGGAGACGTCTCCGCGACGTCGCCGCGACGTCTCCTGGAGACTAGCCGGGTCTCCGGGGAGTCGCGGGAAAATCAAACATGTTCGATTTTCGACCATCAGTCGCGGAGACTAATTTTGTCCGCGACTGGGGAGACGTCGCCGCGACCTACTGGAGACCAAGGCGTCTCCGCAACGTCTCCGCGACACTACTTGACGTTGCTTGACCCACTTTAGTGACCACGTGACTGAGTTCTTTATCATTTGGTACAGTTTGTTCCTGCTCCCATGGATACGTCGCGGAGACGTCTCCGAGACTTCGCCTTGGTGAGATTGCAAACCATTTTCGTGTCTCCCGAGTCGCCGCGACTACTGCGACTGATCAGTCGCGGCAGTCGCGGCGACGTCTCCGCCGGTGAGATACGCACTTTATCAAATAGCATTTTGCATTTCTGCGCATTATTCGACCATATGACATTGAATTAACATGACACTTTCACACATTACTAAATAATAATGTCAACAAATAATTACTACATCCATTCAAAGCAAATGTAGATTGCTTGAAAGAGACGTTAAATTTGACTTTCTGTTTATGGCATATATTGTATCAAATCCATATTAAATGCCATCGGGGGCATTTAAATTTGTTTTACCCGTCTTTTAACATTTGTTCACCTATGACCTTGAAAGGTCAAGGTCAAGGTCATGGTGCCAATGAATTCTTAACACAAAACATGCCAGTGGAGTTCATTCCCAGTGCCACATTAATTGGAAGGCCACATCTAAATTGCTTTTGAGGGATTTGAAAGGAATGTATTGAAATGCAAATGTGCCACGCCTGCAGGGTGAGAAATGAACCATAGAGCTACTTACGTATACAATGCTACCGCACAATACAATGGGAATGGTCAAGACAGTACTATATTTATGCTTGCAATCATGCATGAAGTATCCAAGGGGTAGCTTCATTGCAAGCACTTGGCACGTTAGGAGTTAAAAGTAACCGCTGATCAATCGTATCGAAATATTGCAGATCCATGCAGTTTAGGTGACCTCCTATAGGTTCAAACTCACAATACAACTTTTCCTGCACTAAGTCGATCATCGCACTCGGCGAGTTAATAGTTTTTCTCAGTGCAACCATTCTTCTTCTTTTTAAGGAATGTGAAGGTATAGAGAAGGATGTTGATGTCCGTCATGAACTCGGCTATGACACGTGCCACATACACGCGGCCTCGGGATGGATCGATTGAAGATGGCCCCAAGGACTCTTGATAAGAAGGGAGTGGTGTCCTTTGCATCCAAACACGTTAAAGAAACAACCTTTCTCGTAAAACTTCTTTTATGTAGTACATCTTAAAATGAACGTAATTATATATTAACACATTTTATAGGGAATGTTAAATTGTCCTAACGGAACAGAGCATCTCGTTAAGCGCTTTATATTCGATTCATCTGAACGGTCGAGCTAGAATGCTGATGTTGTTGTCCGTTGGTCTGTTTCGTCGCGAGTTGTAAGGACAGATAACAACCCAAAGGGGTCAAGTATACTCAAGGGAAGACGTGTGACATGCTTGCAATTTGTATAACCTTACACCTATAGATGCATGTATTGATCAACAGATCAACGCTGAATATGTGAATCCCAATAAAACCAACATTTCACGAATTGTTAAAGAAATGTATAGAATTGCGTTATCTGGGGGTCAAGGATAGGGTGTTGATGTTGATGACCCTCATCTCTCGGATGACACCTGAAACTCGTGGGTGTTAGCTGGATGCCCCGAGCAATCAAAGGGGGGAGAAGATGGGCCGCTGGCCGATCTTGTAGCTGAACAATTAAAGGGATCTAGTAACTTTGTTGACATGTGCAAAAAGTGATGAAGGGTTGATGCAATGTATATTGTTGTTAGTTGTTATCTCATATGTCCACAGGGTACTGTGTGAAAATGTCAAGTCAAATGGACATTGCATGCCCAAGTAATGAGCGAAAATGCAAAGTGATAGTCACTAACTCACTGCACTCACTTTGTACACGGTAAGAAAAACTCCGGGGCAGTTTTTCTTATCTGAATACTTCGATCGTACATAATTATCTTTGTAACGAAAGGGAAATTTGAAAAACCGAACCTGTCCCATGATTGTATTGGTAATATGAATACAACAAGGTATGAGGGAACCACTGGAATTAAAATTTTATTTTGAGGATTTGGACAATGTTACTAAGTCCCTTTAAATCATCGCTTGTAACATTATTTGTATTATGATACGTGTACATCTGTAACTATATAGTTGGGAATGTTTAATTATCCCAACAAATCAAGCAAAGGGTTGAGCTAAAATAAGATGGCCTAAGGACCATAAACACAGTGAAAAACACTGGGCTCAAAAAGAAACTTATCATTTTTCACATGGTCATGTGTCAGTTTAGTTCATTTTGATGGACAGATTTTCAAGATAAGACCATGTGAAACATAGTTTCTTTTTTATCCCAGTGTTTATGTGTAGATGAGACCATGTGAATAACTGATTCGAACTAGGCCTAAAACATGTACATATATCGGTCTATATGAAACCCCAATTTCCCAAATTGTAAACTTGACCATCAACCCTAAAGTTAACCATATCCCTATTTTCAAACCACCACTCCTAATCATAATCTCTAGTCCTAATGATATGCCTCTGAATTTTGACTTTGCAAAAAGACGGATTGTAGAAAAGCAAATGGGTGCAGACTAAGTAGCTACCTGTTACATCAGTATGCAAACAGATTCGTTTACCGGAGATCCGACGAAACCTGATCAACAATTAACAATTAAATCTGTTTACATGCAGGTTCGTTTACTGTGATGAATACATCCATATTATTTGTATATATAAATACATACAGCGGTCCGGTAATTTTGAATTAAAAACAATGGAGGTGCTGTATTACTTAATTTTTTTGCACGGAGGGCTTGTTAACAGTCAGGAATGTATTCGTTTTCTTGGTCGTTTAAGAAATGACCGGAAGGTCTGAAATAACGTGATTTTATAATTATGATCAATTTACAGCTATACAGGGTGGCCCCCAAAAAACGGAACGGGGCACTTGCCAAAATATAGTAACAAATGTATTATGTCCATCGGATAGGGTGTCTTTTCAAATGAACAACGATACCAAGAACAGTCAATTTGGTCGCGTAGTTTTTGTTTTATGGCGCTGTGAGTGACATGTCAGGTTCTCTTTTTTGTCAATTTTGACCGAGCCAGTGCTTGATACATCGCACGTACCGCCTTTCATATAGTCTTTTGACAAGCCTGTCTCGTTTGAACTGAGTTGAATGCAAGGAACGACTGGACAGCGCGACTACAATGCACACTCACGTGAATTCATCATTTGCCAGATAGCCTCCATCAGGCGTTCAGTCGTTCCTGATCTTGCATGCAGCGCAGCCATTGCTTGCTTGAGACACGAAGCCTTGTTAAAGGCTACCTTTCATATAGCATTGTACAAGGCGCGCCATTGTTAGTGTGCACTCAGCCGTGTGCCGAGAGAATGGGCATGTTCGCTCATTGGTATAATGCATGACACTGATAGTGATATCCGATATGTAATGGAAGGTCCGAGTGGGAGGACCGTGAGTATATCTATTACCATCATAGCATTGAAGTAAGACATAATTATGCAGGTTAATTGATGATGGTGATTTCATTTTAATGACTGTCCTACAGAGTCTATGTGCCGACTTGCGCCAAATAATGCACGATATATCTTAATATATTGACTTGCAGAGGTCTGGCATGTTTAGAGTTTAATAAGGTTTGATCCCGGGGCGGGGGGGGGGGGGGGCACTCATGTATAATGTAAGACGGGTATGTGCCGCTTAAAAGACCCCCTTTTTCACACTCAATCACAGCTCTAAAGATACCCGATTTTCAAAACTTTCCGCTCCATAGACCCTCGGAATGACTTGGCTAGGTAGTTGAGTAGCGACAATCCTTTATTCTTCTTCTAGTTTGGCTCCATAGACCCCCGGAATGACTTGGCTTTGTATTTGTGTAGCGCCAAATCCATTATTCTTCTCCTAGTTCGGCTCCTTAGACCACAATTTGAGCCTTTTTGAGGGTTTCCGTAGGTATTTGGAATCTCCGAGTCTATGTATTTTGTAGTTTTAGTCTGCTCCTTAGACCCCTTAACTCCCCTTTCAGGGATTTTGTAGCTCTAAAGACCCTATATTTTGTGCGTTTGAGGGATTTTGTAGCTCCAAAGACCCTATATTTTGTGCGTTTAAGGGATTTTGTAGCTCCAAAGACCCTATATTTTGTGCTTGTAGTTAGCTCTTCAGACCCCCATTTCAGAGTTCCGTGCGGCACACCCCCGTCAAAAAATAATTCGAGTGCCCCCCCCCCCCCCCCCCCCCCGGGGGTTTGATTTGAAAAGTTGAAAAAGACACAGTCGAGAAGCGCAAAAAATAGATCTCAGCATTGGCCATTGTCTTGGTATCGTTATCAACAAGCCTTCATCGAAAGGTTTGTCGGAATCTCCTGTATACATATTGAACCAATATTGTCCATAGCAGAGCCAGAATCATCCCAGGTAAAGGGGGTGTGTGTAAAATGGAGATACGGGTCCCGAGATGCCTTTATTCACCACTAGCTGTTCAAAGAGAAAGACACTGCCATGGACTGCGGAAGGAAGGGGTTTCCAAACCGGGGCAATTGTCAGGGGTAGTACAGTTTTGGTAAGACCGAGCATGGTGGCTTAGCAGTTAGAGTGTCCGCCTCATGCACGGGAGGTCCCGGGTTCGAACCCAGACCGGGTCATACCAAAGACTTTAAAAATGGTACCCTCTGCCTTCTAGCCAGGCACTCGGCATTTATAGAATGGAGAAGGGAAAGTTAATCACACGAGTTACCAGAGGACTGGCCCCCTTCTGTAACTTTCGCTACATCTAGTAGACGTGTGGCCTAGGGCTAATGAATCGGAGATAGGCGCCGCCTTATGTGCCAACATTGGCACGGGAAGGTCTTTAATTTTAACTTTAACAGTTTTCAAGGCTGAGCTTTAGTAACCAAAAACTGCACAAACATTACAAACTAATAGTTATAACTCCACCATGCTCGAAAGGTAATACAATTACAAACGACTAAGTAAAAAGCCCGTTATCATTCGAACAGAGCCATTAAAACTAAAAAAGCATTGGTTTTAACCATTTTCCATACAAAATTATGCATGTGATTTTTGGTTGAAATAATGATTAAATAGAGAGATCATCAACAACTATTTAAAAACCTCTTTGGAAAATTTTGAAAAAGTGTAAGCATTTTAAAACAAATTTTAAAAATCATCGAATAAATCTGGGCCCCAGATTTATTCCGATCGAATATATTTATTGATAGTTTAGCCGTTTCTGAACCGATTTTGATCAAATAAAGTTTATTCTGCCATTAAAATTGTATGCTCTTTAAAACTGTACACTCAGTTTTTCATTATCTCTCAAAGAAATTACTTCGTGCAGCGCCATCTACACCAAAACTGAACTACCCCTTTAACCCCATCCCCCGTCCCCTATCCATACACCCACCCACTTATCCCCCAGCTGCATTATTGCAGAAAAACCACTACGCGTGATGTCCATGAGGTACTTGTTTGTTTGCATCTTTACATTTGAAATATCTCCTCTTCTTATTAGTTTAAGACTATTTTTGGGGTATGATAACAAGTATAATTTAGTTATTGAAACACCAAGGGGTAAAAAAATACAACTTCCATCCCCTTGACAGGTATTATGTTCAACAAACCGCTGCATGCAGACAACGATGTGGCATCTCTCAAATTGAATGACATTTTTCGTGGAAATGTGTTTTTGTTTCATCACTGGTTTTATTTTCTAGGTATTTCCTCATCTTTTTTCATATTACATTGGTATCGGCTTTCACGTCCCTTTTTTCAAAGATGTATCTCTGTCGTATGAATGCGAACGATTATGCGGGTATACGGGTACCTACGAGGACGAATAAACTACATCAAACAACATAAATTTAAACATATACATTTTCACTTTCATACATATCAGATGTTTTTGGCCTCCCTGTCTGTACTTCTGTTGAATATTACTATTCTGGTGAATAATATTACTCTATATAGTTAAATAGTATATTAAAGTGATATTGATGTAAGATTTTATCACTTACTACCTATTGTTTTTCACTACAATCGAAAACGTTCCGGAACTCTGTTAAATTCAGTCAAATATATTTCCATAACTAGGAAGACATTGACAAATTAAAACCCATTTTATTCTTGTGTTACAATAATCCAAGCAACAAGGTACAAGATAAATGCGGAAGCTCTCAGTGATTTTGGTCTAATTAGATCAAGTTAATTTATCACTTTAATGTTAAGTGATATATCTTCAATTAAAATATTATTATTCTGTTGAATAACATTAATACTGCTCACTAGTATATTATTCTGTGAGATGATATTTACTTGTAAAATATTACAATTCTGTTAAATGATATTCCCTTAATTGTGTACGAATGGTGTTAAATACATTTTCCGTGCTAAATAGTACTATTGGTTATATAATATCACTTCACTGCAATCAATAGTTTATTGCTGTATTTATTTTCCAATATAATTTTTTAGTATGTTGCACTTATTTCATAATATATTATTGAATGGATATTGCCTAAAAAAGCAATACATTTCTGTGGTTTTTAAATCTTAATTATATTATTGCGTGGAAAATGGTGAAAGAATACAATGAAATCAATTATGCCATGGTCAGACTAGATTCAAACAGAAAATGTATTAAAGTGGCTAAAGCAGTGAACACAATTTACGCTGTATGCCCTATCCATATATGACTACATGTACGATGACGAGATGTTTACAAACCCAGGCCCCGTTGCAGAAATAGTTGCAATCGATTGTATAATTGCAATTAATTGCAAGTCAGATCATGTGGCTAAATGCGGAAATCTAATTGGTTCAAATGTGCATATTTTCTGACTTAAAACTAATTGCAACTTTATAATCGATTGTAACCCTTTCAGCAACGGGCCCTGGTGATCATGATGCATATAATCATTATTTAATTCCCACAACTACCTTTTATGATACCTTAAAGGGACTTAGTAACATTGTCCAAATCCTCAAATAAAATGTTAATTCTAGCGGTTCCCTTATACCTTGTTGTATTCGTATTAACAATAAAATCATGGGACCGGTTTCGGTTTTCAAATTTCCCTTTCGTTACAAAGATATGTATGATTGAAGTATTCAGATAAGAAAACTCCGGGCGAGTTTTTCTTCCGTGTACAAAGTGAGTGCAGTGAGTTAATGAATATCACTTTGCATTTTCACTCATTACTTGGCCATACAATGTCCATTTGACTTGAAATGTTCACACAATACCCTGTGGACAGATAAGATAACAACAATATACATTGCATCAACCATTCATCACTTTTTGCACATGTCAACAAAGTTACTAGATCCCTTTAAGCCAACAAAGACCAATCATCACTCCATTGATTTCGTAGACATTTTCAGTCGAAAGCCACAGCGATGATATTCCTCTCAGTCTCGATATCCTTTTAATGTTTCTATTTCTGCATGTTCTGATTGTCATGGTTTCACTTCTCTTAATATCACGACCTCTCAGTATCCCAGTAATATCACGACCTCTCAGTATCCCAGTAATATAACCTCATGCTATTTTAACTCCTAATATCACGACCTCTCAGTATCCCAGTAATATAACCTCATGCTATTTTAACTCCTAACTCTGTTTTCAGGGGTTTTCCCCTATAAACATGATATACCAGGCCAGCACATAAGCCCACTTTGGTCGCCAAGGGGACGAAAGACAACACCCCCAATAATTACATAACCTGTATCAAGCGGGTATCTTGCGGCATCCCGCTCCCTCGGTATAGTCCACAGAGAGTCGGGTATTGGCTTTGCCCTTGATTGAAACTTACCTGACTTTGTTTCCGGCATGCTTACCTTTCATTAACGTTACCCCGTTCTTTGTTTATATTGAAACGTTTCTACTGTTTATTTTTGTTTACCTGGTAAAAATGATGTTAATTCAAAGCCCCCCTTTTCGGCACGTAATCCATGGTCAGTTTTATTCCGTTTTCTTTCTTTTTTCATGCATGATAATACTAAGACCTCGTAATACGAACGGTTCATTATTTCGAATGTTGATTTTTTTTTTTAAATACAAACAGAAAGGTATTGCAAATATAACACAAACAACGAGGGAAGAATATAAAGTGATAAAGTAATAACAAATTGAAGAAGGGAAAGAAAAGGTAAGAATACAAAAGAAGAAAGATAATAAATCAGATGGGATTGATAACCAAATGAATACCAAATACTAATGGCAATTTAGTCCTGATATGTTCGAATTCACATGAAGAGTTTTTTTTTTTATTACCAATATCTGCCGTGAATGTAATTCAAGCCCCATATTAAATGTTGTATGATTCTATTACATAATGGAAGAGGTATCCTCGTACAGTTCCGTATAGAGAATTTTTAGTTCATGCTTGCTTCTCGTAAAACTATCTTTCATGTTCATATCCTGTCTTGCCGGAGTGTTGCCCTAGCGGAGCCAATTCGTTGGTATTTTTCATCACAACAATACCACTTATATAATTCACATTATGATACCTTTAAGATCTCCCGTGACATTTTCACGCGAAAGATGGAAGCGTGCTATGTAAATTGGCACCAAACCAACATGTTTCAACAGGAACTGCCATACATTCACTATCGAGAAGTGACATGGGGTATATTGGTTCGCTCTAAATCAAAATGGTTTTCATGGGGGCAGATGTCGCGTCACGCGGAGAACATATATATGTCAAAACAACACTGCATGTTGTGATGATGGCCTTTATGATACATGGTAATTATGCGCATCTTCCACACCGTATACGTATATATAATGCGTATGTAAGTCATGAGTAGTAAAGTTGTACTTGTAGAGTTTAAACCCGGTGTGAAAGGGTGCGTTATTTCGCTGAGAGATTCCTTAGCTCAGCTCGCACTGCGAAAGACATATACTTCCACAAACGTTTTTGTTCATCTCCTTTAGTGATGTCTGAAACAACGCGTGTCATCTCTACGAGTGATTTCTGCACCATAGACCCGTGCGTCCACACATCACACCTGGCAAATCACGATTAGTAACGTGATATCTAGTCCCCAATCGTCTTTTCATCCTCGTCTGAAAGGGGCGCGCATTTTCGACAAGCAATTTGTGTACCGATACCTTTACCACATTCAACTTTTCATCTATTCATCAGATGTGTAAGGAATGAATTAATTTGTATCTACCCCCCACCCCCCCCCCCCCCCCCAATATGGTCTAAAATGAGGTGTAATTACATCGGGATAACCGTATGCAAAATCAATCACTGTCTCTATTACCCACGTGCACATTAATGAGAAATAGAGTTGTATCTATGTATCTAGGCCTCCATGGTGGTTACACACCTTTCTAATAGGACGTGCATGTGATTTTCAATTAAAGTCTATTAAATTCAATTGAATTCAGTCCATTCTATTCATTTACATTTCCAATTAAAAATCAAAACAAAGGTATACATTTACAAGTCAATAGCTTACGGGGAAAAAAGGATAGGGAACTAAAATATAGACCTAGGGGGCCTTATGAAAGCATAGTTCACCGACACTAATATAACAAAAGTAATTTAATAAACAAACAAACAGGCATTACATGACAGGGACATAAGTGCAGGGCAAGTAAAACAATGGGATTACTAGTAATCATTAATATTGTATAATCATGGAAATGTGAACAATATAACTAGATAACTAGATAACCAGCTGTATGTACCGGTATGCATACATACACCGTACACGCATTGTTGAAAATGAGATATCAAACGCTGCTTCACGTTTATTTTGAATAATGTTAATGACTTGCAGGCAGACATTCCAGGAGGCATAATTATACATTTCGACAAGAAATTTGGATTCGACACCCTTTAAATCTTACAGACATTCCCCCTATAGTGCAAATGTGCACCACACTATGCAAGCCGCGTCTAAAGGGGTTTATTTAAAAATGCGATAAATGTAGTACCATTCAACAAATTATTATAGATACTGCATCAATAAATAACATATCAAGGTTCAAGTCCAAGTTTAAAGACAATTTCCTTATCAATAACGAATAATTGAGCATTCTTGTTCCATTTTCCCATGGGATATTAAACAAAATTGTACAGATAATTACGCTTTTCGTCAAGTTTGTCAGGTTGATTTAGCGCCTTTTAGAATAAAGCTCATCAACCTCATATACATTGCGATGTTATATATTTGATAGGTATCGCGATAAGTCAAATACAATGAAAAGAGGAGAAATTACTATCAAAGAAATTGTAATTTCTAAGTAGTTTGATACAAAAGCTAACATTATAGTATCATAATTATACCAATGTTTGTTATATTTTAAACGTACTGGTATAGAGGTGTTTTTTTCTTTATGAAGTCCATGCTGTTCCATCTGAAGTTCCGAACCATGACTTTAGGCTCCCCACATGAATTTACTATAAATTACTATGAATATTAAAGTGAATAAATGTAAACAAAAGCTGCTGAAAATTGTTTGTCTACAATAAAAAAAGTTTGTTAACAAATTATTAAAAAATGAGTTTGAAAAGTGGACTATACGCTCTGATTAAGTCGTGAGAAGGAAGCCACGATTAATGGGCCACTTGTCAATACTCATCATGAATTGTTAATAAAACCAATATGGATAATGCTCACAAATATAAAGAAGCGTGGGTTTTCGTATAAGCGCTGTCTGCAGATCACTGTCTGAAAATTCGTTAAACATGAAATAATTTAGTTAGCTGTATATTTGAGTGCCGTGGCGGCATTCTCTCCGAAGACGTGCCCACGACTTGTTATGCATGACTAAAATAACTCATGTTCTATGCGATTTTCAATTCCATGTCGATGCGTTTTATGTAGTTATCTTAAAAGCGTGTTCGCAATTTAAATATTAAAACTATAATTCGAGAAGTATGTTCTTAATCATTCTCATAATATAAAGAATGTTAACTGATATTTGCTAGTACTTACAGTAATTGCATATTACCCTGAACGAATTTGAACATCAATTTCTTGTATTCCAAGCAATTTGGACCTGAACTAAGACATTAAGAGAAGACGTTTCTGTCTTTAGTATTTGAAGAATCATTGAGTTGAAAATCAAATCAATGTTGAATTGGAAACTCGCGGACTATAAGCAGTGACGTAGCTACGGTGAACGCGGTGGTATTCGCCATACCCCACTTATTACACCCAAACAAAACAAAACATCCGTGGGAATACAATAAAAATAACTAATTTACATCCCCCATCTATCCAAACTACGCCACGCCACTGTCGCGAAGTACATTTACCTCATTCAGCTGCATAGTTAATGCCAGTGCATTACAATTACCACATCAATTTTTAATACTTGGTACTAATTTCAAAAACACTAAACTTAGATTGCCATTAAATAGAACGAAGCCATTCTCATTTAATAGAAGCCTTAGTGTTCTCATTTTTAAAGAGGCAATCAAATTTGATTACAAAAGACATTTTTGCCCCCATGTAATTAAAAAAAAAATCTAAATTGCCAGTTAAACTAATGGCACAAGATAGTTACCTTTTAGAATCCAACCTTTTCGGGTTGATGATAAATACTAACGACTCAAGATAATATGGACGTTCTCATCACCATGATCACCTTGGGATTTGTATTGAATGTTAACGGGGCGTGATAGATATGAAACGGGGGCAGTATGTACATGGGATAGAAAGGGCACCACCATTATTATGCCAAGTGTCACGTGAGATACTTTGAGAAAGTTTTAATGCGTTTTATTTATTGTCTCTAACCAGGAGGGGGTGGCGTGGGGGCGCACACCGGTGTGGTAGCGGAATCAGTCCGGCCGCGGGATAAGTTCGACTTGCCGATATACTATTTTGGGTTGCTAACTTCAATTTTCTAAAAATTGGTTGCGAACAAAACTAACCCTCTATACCAAACCCTAAATATGGTGGTTACATGTTGCATTTGATGGCTATGGATACATTTGGTGGCTATGGTTAGATTTAGTGGCTTCAAGTTAGCAGCAATCCCCCAAAATTGCACTGCCCGGACTGACCCCGCGGCCGGATCAATTCCGCGATCGCACCGGCTAGCCGCGGCTCCGCCCTACATGCATGGCTACGCCAATGAATGATAAGCTCGTCGTATGGCCTGCATAAGGGCGCTAGCAGGCAATTTCGCCCCGATTTTCAGTTTTCATTTTTTTTCATAAATCGATAGAGTTTGGAAAGATCTACCTTTTAAAAAATCCCCAGCTTCGGAAAATAAATATTTGTTGAGTTGTCGTCAATAGTAAAAGGGCGTTAGCTCTTGCAGAGCCGTCTTTCTTCCCGGCAGAAGGGCGCTATGAGGCACTGCGCATGCGCACATTGCCTATGCCCTTTCGCAGCAGACCGATGTCCATACTCCGACCCAGCAGAAGGGCGCTAGCATTAGGTAAGCGTGAAAATGTCTATATTTGGGTATGATTTCCTTTAAATTATGTGAAAGATATGTTCGGCAGACATACTAATGTTATTCCTACCACTTTTCGGAGTGAAAATTTAGAAAATAATCATGAATAAATCAAATAAACACAACTTTATCTCTCGTCGGTCCCATACGTTCATCTTCGTGTGTGGACATTTATAACACGTATAATATATATATAAATCAAAATTGATACTAGGCCTGGGGCCTGAGATAAGTTAATGATAAGTTTATTACTAACATCAATATTATTTGGGTTAGTCGTAGTCAGGAGATCAAGATAAGCTGGTCTTGGGCCTGGTTAACCTAGGCTTAGCCTAGGCTAGACTAGGTATAGGATTGTTGATTGTACTTGTAGTCTACACAAGTCTTACTCTAATTCTAAAGTCTAAACTAAAGTCTGAGTGAAAGTTAGAGAGTAAGAATACGATTAAGAAGAGTACTCAGTGAGTCACTAGTCGGCTAGTAAAATTGTAAGACTCTTATAAATGTATTAGCTGACTAGTGACTCACTTAGTACTCGTCTTAATCTTATTCTTACTCGCTAAGTCTAACTTTCAGACTTAGTCTTAAACTTTATAGACTGAGTGAGTCTTACTCTTGCTTAGTCTTAGCAAGAACCTTTGAGAACATGTAACTTTAACACAATAGTGTAGTATTAAATTTCAAGATCAATGTCTTTGATATTTATTATTTGAGTGTCTTTCATCTAAATCATAATTGCATTTGAACATAGGAGAAACTCATCAATATATATCTTATAGCAATCATTGCAGTTCAGCTTTCTTTAACAATGTATGCAGTATTTTACAGCTACTATAACAATTGTGTTTTGTGTCATATTTATAGTTCATGCCATCATGACTGACCAGGAGAAGAGCCCATATGATGGAAAATGAAGATGTATGTGCCTCATGCTTGTCATTACCCAGCTGCTTAAAAATTCACACACTGGTGACAAGTGTTTCATGTAAGAGGTGAGCAAAAAGTGTAAGCTATTGTATTAAATACTCCACTGTCTTAATAATGATATACATTGTAGGGAAGGTTTATTTTATCCAACACTTTACTCATGAATATCGTTTTAACGAAGAGGATACAAAAATAGTTTTAAAAACTTACAACAATAAAACTACAACAATGTATGAGAGAACCTAATCTACTGCAACTCCAAGTAAGTGTTGTGGATTTGGACAATGTTATAATACTGGATTCCTTTAATTAGAGAGAATTGTCCAGATCATAGAAGGCTTTGAATTAATACAACTATGTTGATGGTGAATTACTATTTTCTGTAAGTACTACTTAGATTACTTGACTTCAAATTAATCAAATCATATTGTTCCATTATAAGTTGTGCCTCAAGAAACATTCATTTTAGTTTGTGTTTATCTTATTTTCATTCAAAATAGATCAGGCTACCTTCAAGATGGACTGATAGAGCAGGAAGGAGTCAAAGACAAGAACCTTGAAAGTTAATACATGTGATTTGTTTTTAGTTACAAATTTCACTGCTCATTTGAAAATGTTACACTGTCATGATTACTAATTATTCATCATGTCATCATTAATAGCTAGTTCTTAGTTATAATTATTACATATTCCATACATTAGGTCATCATAATAAGTCTAGCGCTACAGAAATTTGAATGATAGCCTACTTTTCTTTTGTTCGCTTAAAAATAAATGATCCTTTCAGCTCAAATTAGCATTAAATTTATCTATTTATAGTTTATAAATATAATAGAGGTGTATTCCAGGGTAAGTTCATTTAAGACCAGTACAGGGTAAAAATAACATCCATATAAAACAAATATTGCAGATATATTAAATGATTGTCATAGTAAGAATTAGTTTATTCTAATGTTTCACTTTGGCACCCATAATAAATCAACAGACTTATGTCATGAATTACTTGCATTGTCACATACAAGTCATTTGAAAAACAATTTAAGAATAATAATGTTATTATGAGTCAAACTACATTCCATGAAATTATATTTGTGTTTGTGTTTTATGATACAGGGATACAGACACAGGCTTGGCGTTCGAAATATCCAGGAGCTAGGGCATAATTGATAATGCAGATTAGAAATCCCAGGTAATTTACAGTTCATTTTCCATCTTTCCTGTGTGTTATCACATTATTATGTTCAACTACAGACAACATTTTTAGTGATGATGACTTGCATCTGCTTAAATCCGCTTAGCTTCCCATACCTTTCCTCCTAACTGCAAAAATATAACTTCAAAAAAACATTTCAAAAATATGTTTTAATACTGGTTGTCTTTGTATTACTATTTATAGTGCTCATAAAGCTGGAACAGTCTCGGGGTGACCCGTTTTTAAAATGTTGTTTTATCTTTTTTAATTTTGCCTATTTTTGCTCTCCATCCCTATCCTTCACCAGTTGAAATGACCTGGCAGGATAGGGTGTCTCCCCACTCAAATAGAAATCATGACTGGTGTGGTGCATGCATAATACTGAAATTGAAATAACTTACATTTGAAAATGATAAAATCATTTTCTATGGTTTTGCAAATGATTATAAATGGCAGTCATTTTCATTAAGGTTACAATTAATATATTATTCACCATTATGACTGATAGAAGGAAAGTTATTTTCAAACAAATATTTAATATTTATTTTTATCTTATCAGTGTATTCTTGTTTTGTTTTATATACACAGGTAGTTTCAACCTGTACCAGAGTCTGGCCCTAATGTAGTCTGGATATGCACTGAAAACATTGACGGAAACTGTTCAAGTGAGAAAGAAGGCTGAAATTAGTGAAAATCAGTACGAAATAATATAGTTAATTACAAGGTTTATATCTAAGTTAAGAAATCAAGAATTTAGTTTGTTTGGATTTTTTGTTTTCCTTCACAATTTGATGGGGAGGGGTATGATCGAGTAATGTGTGTAGCTAGTCATTCATCTTGTTCATTCTTTACAATCATCATTTATGAAACAAAATTAATTTCTTTATCTGTTTGTATTTGTTCATGTTGTAATATACATGTCAATTTGAAAATTATTAACGTTTACCATGGCAAGTTATAGAATAATTGTATACAATATTATATATCATTATTCAATGTATTATTATATGCAATTCAATGGTAATTGAAAAATAACAATTTAAATGAAAATGAGCAAAGAAAAATAGGCCGGGAACTAAACCAGATACCTCCAGATTGCTTGACCTGTGCTCGACCATCAAATGAATTGTTCCCAGCTTCTAGTTATTCAATCAATGAGAAGGGTTTCATAAGAAACGTCCACAGTTCAAGGGCCTCTGTGGCTCAATGG
Source organism: Echinarachnius parma (assembly GCA_037951105.1). Taxonomy (NCBI): domain Eukaryota; kingdom Metazoa; phylum Echinodermata; class Echinoidea; order Clypeasteroida; family Echinarachniidae; genus Echinarachnius; species Echinarachnius parma. Next base: position 31,646 of record JBAMJV010013447.1, read on the forward strand.
TTGAGCACTGGTCGATCAAGCAATCCGGGGTCTAGGTTTGATTCCCGGTATTTTTTTATTTGGCTTTGCTCATGTACATTGATTTATATTATTTCTGGTCAGTTTCCTTTTTTGTTTGAATTAAAATAACAATGTATTAATTCTTTGTTTATGACAGAAATACATGCAGCATATCTGTATACATGTAGTACAATACATGTACCAACATGACTTGTCAACATTTTAGGCAATTATCTGAATGATTCTTTATCAAGCTTATTCTGATTGTTCTATTTAAAAATTTCAACTTTCTGAAATAGAGGTACACGATTATAGGTTCTTATAAACTGTGACTGATAATGATCATATTTCAAATTATATTTATATTTATCGTATAGCATTGCAGCTGTTAATTTTTACCATTATGATAAAATAAAAGTAATACATTCATGACATTTTCAGATGTTATAATTGTAGCTGAATTCAAAATTCTCTATTTGTATTGTTCTATGATAAAAATGCATAAATCTTGATAGTACATCATATAAGTGGATTTTTATGCAGTTAATTTTGTGTGCATTATCATTCAATTAATTTAGTTTTTATGTTATATGTATATTTAAATAAAATCACCTTTCTGATTTGGAGCCAAGTTAAATTCAATATTGCATTCAAATTACATTTATTTAACTGTGAACAATTATGGTTGTATATTAAAAGATATGATCGTACGTTGCATCTCAATTTCTTCTACAGCTGTGTTATATCATACAGTTGTTAACTGGTGTCGGAAAGAAAAGCACGTAATGTTCCACTCCTAGGGATTTTAAATGCTATTGAGGGAAGAGTAAATAAGTCCTGAGACGTATGTCGAGGGACTTATTTTCTTCACGAATTAGCATTTTAAATCCAGAGGGGAACATTCCATGATTTTCCCGACAGCAAAGTTAACAACTGTTTTATCATCTGAATAGACCAGTTAACAGTGCTATGTAACAGTAAAAAAAATTGTGCATGGCTAGTTGATGCACTGTATTTTACTAAGTCCGGTGATAAATAAACATG
>JBAMJV010013448.1:0-16570 GCA_037951105.1 Echinarachnius parma
GATTTATAGACAAAAAGAGGATTTTTGCATAAATTTGCATAATTAAGTAGAAATTTTTTTTTTCTTCAAAAAAATAACAATGCAATCTTGTAGATTATGTCGCAAACTATCTGTGTGCCAAATTTTACGGCGGCCGCGCATTCAGCGGCCGAGATCTCAGGGGGGGGTGGAATCCACCCCCCCCCCCCCCCCCCCCCCCCCCGGCTATAGCATAGCCAAAATAACCCTGCCTGGTTAGGGTTAATATCAAGCCCAAATTAACATGCACTAAATCAATTTGTTCATACATTTCTCATATATTTTGAGTCCTGTGACCTTGACCATATGACCCCAAACTTTGATGGCTACATTGGCTTTCTAAGAACATTCAGGTATCAAGTTTGATTGAAATTTGACATTTAGTTCTTGAGATTTTGCCATTACAAGCTTTTTTGCATGTATAATGAGTCCTATGACCTTGACCTCAACCTCATTACCCCAACATTTTATGGCTACTTTGACTCTTTATGATACATTCAGGTACCAAGTCTGATAGAAATCTGACATTCATTTCTTGAAATGTTGCCATTAAAAGCCATTTTTGCATATATATCGAGTCATGTGACCTTGACCTTTGACCTTATGACCCCAAAATCTAATCAGATCATTGGCACCCCAAGATACATACATGAACCAAGTTTGGTGAGAATCCGTCAAACGGTGCTTGAGATAACGCGATCACGAGCTATTTTTGCATATATAATGAGCCCTGTGACCTTTGACCTTTGACCTCATAACCCCAAAATCTAATCAGATCATTGGCACCCCAAGATACATACATGAACCAAGTTTGGTGAGAATCCGTCAATCGGTTCTTGAGATAACGCGATCACGAGCTTTTTTTACATATATAATGAGCACTTTGACCTTTGACCTCATGACCCCAAAATCTAATCAGATCATTGGCACCCCAAGATACATACATGAACCAAGTTTGGTGAGAATCCGTCAATCGGTTCTTGAGATAACGCGATCACGAGAACGGGACGTACGTACGTACGGATGGACAGACGGACAACCCGAAAACATAATGCCTCCGGCTACTTCGTTGCGGAGGCATAAAAACGTTACTATTCAAATGTATTAATCAACATTTTAAATTTCTGGTTCACTAATCTGTGATAGCAATGGTTGTCCACTTGATAAATACCTTTACAAGAATAAATACAATATAGTTGTAATATTATTACAACTAGGTCTGCGTTCTGCATACATCTTTTTAAGCCCACCACATACACTACACTATCCGATCCAAACTGACAAACGATTAAGGATCTGAATTATTGTCGTGCTTTAAATATGCACTTCTTGCTTTAGCTCAGATACACAGATAATCATCTGAATGGAATACCATTATGTAGTTAATGCTAGAAATTAACTGTCTTGTCCTTAAATGGCCTAGTAAGGCAAGTAAACAAAGATTTTGACAATTCTAGTTGGCCGAAACCTGAATCTGGTGGCCCAAAACATAGAAAAACATTAAAATTCTGTTATATTTGGTTGCCCATTCAGGCCGGTGGAATTTAGCATTAATGCAAATTTGTTAGCCCAAAGTTAATTAATAGTGGTTCAGGGCCAGTTGGCCTGTGCTAATATCAAGCATTGAAGTAGTGTGCGATGGGCTTAAATAAGATTTGAGTAGTCCTACAGTATTGACCCACCTCCTTGATTTGGTCTGCATGTATTTCACCCCCCTGATGGTGCAGGATGGCATGTCCCACCAGACTTCCTGCAGCACCTGGATCCACTGTCCGAGTCGTCCCATCCGCTTGCTCCTGGATGATGGTGATCCCTGGTAGCCCACCCTCTGGGAGGGGCAGCGTCTGAAGTTGGTTCACCATTTGCTGTAAATGCCGACACCATACCTGCCAACATTGGACAAATTTAGTCACAAATTAGTAGTCCCCTTGAAAAACCTTGAGACTCCGAATAAAGCAGAGATGTTAGCAGTTTTGTGACACTGTAGTGAACAGTTGTCGTTTGTCAGTGGGTGAATTTGACGGTTTTCTAAGAAATTTTAGCAGTAAGTTTCTTAAAACCTATACATTGGAACCATGATTAAATGAGGACCTTGCGACATTTCCAACTTTTGATCATTTGAAAAAGGAGTTGCCTTGAAAGCCAGTGATGCTTGTGGGGAAACTATCTGCGCATGCTTCATGAGCAGCCATCTAAAAAGTTGGTGAACTTTACCTCTGCCTAGTGTTTTCAGAGGAGCCAGAGGGGAAATAGGATGTAGGTTTCTGATAACTTGTTGCGGCCCTCTCAGACTCCTCATTGTTCAAATGTTTTGTGATTGAAACATGGGATCCAATATAATTTTTTCTACCATGTGCTATTCTTTTATCACATCGGCAAATTGCACAAAATGAAAAACCAAAAGTTTCACCTCTGGTTTACCAATGTTAATTCTGTCTTGCAATTGGATACTTTTGCACACAAACATTGAAATTAACGAGTGCACATTATACCTGCTGACTGAAGTCACCTCGACTTCTCTTGATTTTCCGCTCCTCCTTGGGGTAAAGCGCCAGCCCCTTCAGCTTGCGTCTGAAAGCCGTCCTGCACTTGGAGTCTATATTCAGCTTGATACGATGCCAGTCCTCTGCCGTAATGCTGTAGTGCTTCACAAGATGGCCTGAAATTAGAAAGTTAAGAACCCATTCAGTAATGCCATAGTGCTTTACGAGATGGCCTGAAAATAGAAAGTTAAGAACCCATTTAGTATTAAATGCCATAGTAATTTAAGAGATGGCCTGAAAATAGAAAGTTTAGAACCCATTTAGTAATGCCTTAGTGATTTCAGGATGGCCTGAAAATAGATAGTTTAGAACCCATTAAGTAATGCCATAGTGATTTACGAGATGGCCTGAAAATAGAAAGTTTAGAACCCATTCAGTAATGCCATAGTGATTTACGAGATGGCCTGAAAATAGAAAGTTTAGAACCCATTCAGTAATGCCATAGTGATTTACGAGATGGCCTGAAAATAGAAAGTTTAGAACCCATTCAGTAATGCCATAGTGATTTACGAGATGTCCTGAAAATAGATAGTTTAGAACCCATTCAGTTATGCCATAGTGATTTACGAGATGGCCTGAAAATAGAAAGTTTAGAACCCATTCAGTAATGCCATAGTGATTTACGAGATGGCCTGAAAATAGAAAGTTTAGAACCCATTCAGTAATGCCATAGTGATTTACGAGATGGCCTGAAAATAGATAGTTTAGAACCCATTCAGTTATGCCATAGTGATTTAGAGATGGCCTGAAAATAGATAGTTAAAACCCATTCAGTAATGCAATAGTGATTTATGAGATGTCCTGAAAATAGATAGTTTAGAACCCATTCAGTTATGCCATAGTGATTTACGAGATGGCCTGAAAATAGATAGTTAAGAACCCATTCAGATGGCCTGAAAAAAAAAACCTAAAAAGGGATACATAAAAAGTAGCCACTGTTGGAAAGTGACCTCTATATATATGTTTTTAAAGTGTTTTATCTTTTCAGGGGATCACTCTTGGTGGCCAGTATAGGCAGCATGGGCATAGATACTTACGTAATACCTATTCATCAGGGATGGATGAATGAATAGATCATCCCCCCCTGATGAATGGGTATCAATTACAGATCTACGCCCATGATAAGCAGATTGGCTGCTATAGACAGGTTTGACTTTATCTACATTATTATGTTGACTAAGCTTGATATCTGTAAGTGATATCTGTACACTCACAGTGGATGCCAAACATGAAGAGAGGGTCCAGTTTCTTTTTCCCGTGCTTGCCCGTTCCGGAGATGTTGGAGGTGGCCTGTGTCTCCTTGTCAAACAGTAGGTCTATCATTTTGAGGGCGACCTTGTCGGCAGACTTGTACATACTCGTCACATGAATCATGTCTCTGAGGAAATTAACAGAAGAAAATGTTATGACGTTATTATTTTGTGCTTGGGTGGTTGGAATGCTCCAAGGGAGTGGAAATTATGCACTTGGTGTGCTGGATTGATTGCAGTGTGTATCTGATGACCGGGGTAGTATTGCATCACAAGCATCAGAAATTTTTACAAAATTGACTTTTCCACCCCAGAAATGTTATGCTTGCTATGAAAATGGTGGATAAGAAGAACGTTGAGCAAACAATTGGGCAAAATTTAGTACAGCAACAAAAAAAGTTATGACAGGTCTGAACTTTGTTCTGATTGTGTGTTTGTCCCGCAAGTTATATCATGCTTCGACTTGATGAAATCTTACCCAGGTGATATGTGAACTCTGACTCTCAGTTGAGGGTTCTCCTCATCTCCCAGCCATGAACCGTCTGGGTAATCCTCTACATATTGAAGAGAACATTTGAAAACAGAGAATAATGTAAGTCAAATGACGAGTTATCAGACCTTCGGAGTAAGTTTGTAGTTAGCAGATCCTTTACCTTGGCAAAATTAGTGACAAAAAACAGATAATAACAAAACTAATAAATACAAACATGTCATTTTCATACATAGGTTCATGTAAATACATGTAAACTACTTTCTAGAAATTATTCATGTGTTAACCCGATCACTACGGGGACCGAGAATTCTCGGTCCCCGTTGCGCCTACTCATATACGGGAACCGAGATTTCTCGGTTCCGAGCAAGGGCTATATTAATTGCATAAACATACATGTATGCATCTTGTAAGTACAATATAATTTGGCTGAATACAAAGATTGAACCCTTGGCTACATATATCAAGTTTCCCCGACTCTTGTTGCGTGATTATTGTTTTATTACAATTTTATCATGGTAATACACAAGTCTAATTTCAGGATATTCGTATACAAACCCATACAAGCCAGAATCATAGTTTTTGCATAGAATTTCACTTCGCTGACCCTATACTATGCATATCAATCGCCTCTATTGTGTGAACTACTTGACCAGCGAACTCACGCTAGGTTGAATAGAAGCGAATACAATGCCATGGTCAACCAGATATCGATCGGTTCTTTTGTGCGCGCCCAGTGGGGTAATTCGACCGGTCCGTAAAATAATCTCGTATATAGCTATTGAAGCAGTATATCTATTGCCGTGGTAAAAGGGTTAAAAAAAAAAATGTGTCAATAATGTAAGTGTAATGGAGCAGAGATTTTGGACCCAGCAGATCCTTTATCTGATTCTTGGCAAAATTAATGACAAGTTATAGAAAATAAATAGACTATTATAGTCAAACATGTCATCTTCATCTTCATACAAAGGTTAATTTTAATAAATACATGTAAAGGGGAAGGTGAGTTAGCTCAGTTAGGAGCGCGTCTGACTTAGACGGGAGAGATCCCCAGTTCGATGTTTGTATGTGGAGGGGAGGGGGTGTCATTATAGTCTCCCTTCTCTGACATATAATATACAAGATTTCTTCAAAATCCCTTCTAGCATTCAAGGATTCATGTAATTATAATCTTATAACCAAATATGTAAAAATGAACAAACCTTCATTATTGAGAGCTATGAACGTCACGTTACCGTCTGACAAGTAATTTGGTTTGCATGTGTCACTGGGTTGGTCACCATCATGATCAATCTCCACTGGTTTGGGGTCTGCACCGTCAATCTGCTTCGGTTCTCCCAACACATCTCGAAGATCTACAAGAGAGACCAAAACAAATCCATCATGAAAACTGGGGCAAACATTCTATAAAATATCTTCTTGTAACTACAGTTGAACCTGTGTATAGTAACCACATAAAAGAGACATGCAAAGTGGCCACTGTAGACATGCGACCTCTTTAGATAGGTTCCATACCATTGTTTTCATTGCAGGGGATCACTTGTAGTGGCCGCTATATAGGCAGATTCGCTGCTATAGACAGGTTGCCGCCAAGACAGGTTGGAATGTATTATTGTGCCCAGGACTTAGCCCTTAGCGGTGGTGTGAGTGCCAATTGTCTTCAGAAATGTCAATTGGACTCGACAATCTTGTATTGGCAAGCAGCACATTAAGATCTACAAGATACAAATATACGGCGGGAGTCAATCTGAGATGTCATTTTGACCTGGTTTGGCCTTGAACTAGTTTTAATATTTAAACAGGAGCCTGCAGGAGAAAATAGAGCACTATGTCAGATTCTTACCAACTTTTGTGTCATCAGAATTGGATGAAGGTAGTACAACCAGAGTCTGTTGCCTTGGACTGGGCTTAGCAGCTTTGTTGGCTGTGGGCTGCTTCTTTGGTCTACAGCTATACAATGTAAAAGTAATATTGAACAAAACAAACACTGATTAGTACAATCATGCATAAAGTCACAACTTCCAATTACATAATTTATCAAATTTTGAATATTTGATCCGACTGGCAATATAGCCGACAAGATAGAATGTTACTCAATGATATTAGCCCAAAGTTAAATATAAGCAAGGCTTGACACTAGCACTTGCCAGGGGTGCGTAAAATGTCAAAAATGGTCAAGTTTGGTTGCCCAAATGGGCAACTGACATTTCTACTCCACTACAGGGAGAGAATATAATTCCTTACTTATAAATCTCATACAGATGAAAGGGGGCAAGTACATTTTCTTTTTGGGCAAGTCAAATTTGAACATTTATAATTTTACTTGCTCGAATGGGCCAGCAGAAAGAAGTTAAGACGGAAAGCCATTTAGGACACATCCCAACTATGGAGAAAGTGTCTTATCGTACTACCAAAACGGTTAACATATTTATAGCCAGACTGTACTCTAATCATGATCGTTGCCTAAATCTACGGTTGAACTGGCTACACCATTACTGGGCGAGGATTGGGATGCAAGTTCTATCGGTGCTGGCATATTTTGGCATTTATAAATCAACATGTAACTTTGGTACGACCTAACTCACATTGTGTGTTAGCATGCCTCCACCTGTGATCCTAATACAGGAAAGGATTCCATGGGAAACACTCCTTCCCTTGAAAAGAACACTAAGTTAAAGTAGTCCATTAACTTTATAAGAGTTTTCCCATAGTAATAAATGAGACTTCAATTATACTTCAATTATAGCAATATCATCAGAAGCTTCTTCTGAATTACGTATCACAGTATAATTGAAAAAGAACACTCTTTACCTAGTGAAATAAGTGCAAATTGATGCTAGATTTTACCACCTACTGCCCACTGATTATGACTATAATGGAAAAGCGCTCTGGAATGCATTTTTATTCAATCACAAGTATTGGCATTAGTGCCGAGTCAAATCGAATATTTAGAATTTCGAATATGAGTCGTGTAAAAACGGTCGGATATCGAATATCCGAAATTTGAAGGGAACGTTTTTTTTTTTGTTTTTTTTTAAATTAATTTTTTTAATAAATTGTTTTAATAAATATTCTGTCCGTTTTTTCAATTAGATTCGGCAGTACAGTGTGATGTTAGTGTACAAACTACTGTCAAGATGAAATACTTCGATATCTCATCATAGATTCTTCTAAATTTGGCACTCACTATACCACTTGTATATTAATCCTCTTACCTTTGGTTTATTATTTGTTTTGTTTATTTGTAATTTATGTAAAATACCTTAACTGTTAACTTTAGCAATAAATAAGCAGGGTTCAATGTGCCATTTTCTGATCGAATCTATCGAATGGGGATCACAAAATTAAACGGGAAAAAAAAAAAAAAAAAAAAAAAAAAAAAAAAAAATCGATTTATTTATTATTATTATTTTTTTATTTTTTTATTTTTTCCGGATATTCGAAAATTTGTATTCGGTATCCGACCTTCCGACCGGATATCGAATAGCCATTCGATTTGACTCAGCTCTAATTGGCATCATTGAGATATTGGAAAAATCAAAACCTGTTTTCATATTCTGCTAATGTAAGCCAAACAACAAGGTAGTCTTACAAGATACAAGGGAAATGTGAAAGCTCCAAGTGATTTTGGTTGAATTTGACTAGGTTTATGGATCACATGAAGCTGTAAAGGTCCAGTGTGCAAGAGAATCACCCTGTAGATGCACATGAAATAATGTAATTCACTATTAGTGAAATATAGGGTGGAAATCCAGTTGCGCGTAAGCTTGTGCTACCTTCTAGCCCTGGATATCATAGTATCATGTACTAGGGTCTAGGGTGAGACTTACCGGGGCTTTGATTTTATTACGAGGCTGCTTTTGAGTTCCTTCATCTCTCTCTCAAGTCTAACGTTGGATTTGTGGCACATGTAAAGGTGTTGATTGATCTTCTTCAGGTCTCCCTGAAGGTAGGCTATATAATCCTGAAAGAGATGTTTCAGGCAGAGAACAAATTATTAATTATTGTATGATTTGATCCTCTTGAGTATTATGTGAAAATTTCACATGAAATGGATGTTATATGGCCGAGTAATGAGCAAAAATGCAAAGTGATATTCCCTTATTCATTGCACTGACTTTGTACAAAGTTATGACTATCCAGTGGATAGTTAAAAATCTACACTCTTAAATCGTAAATATCTTTTTAACCAACCCTCGAAATTAACTTTTTTTGCTGGTGGCCCGGTCGGGCCAGTAAAATTAGTATTTTTCCAATTTTGGTGGCCCGAAACCAAAATCTACTGGCCCGAAAAAAATAAGGAAAAACAAAAGTAAAATTAAAACAATAACCATATTCATAGTTTCAGGGTACTGGGCAATGTTTAGCCTCATTTGTTACTGTATTCCAATGCTCGAAATCTTTTTTTCTGGTGGCCCGAAAATAAAATTTACAAACAAAGAAAAACAATGGTCATGACTACTTGGTTATTAATTGGTAAATTATGGAAGTTATGTGTTAAAATTATCACCATCATTAAAGAAATCCATCACTGAATAAACAAAACAAAACCTAGAATCGAGCAGTTTTATCTAAGAGTCATCAACTGATGAAACTAAGCTCTTTTCCATGTACGATTTTGTTATTATATGGTCCATAAAATCTCCAACACAAAAAAACACACATGGGACTGAGCATAGCTAAGATAACTTTTCAAATCGGGAAATGAAATCACTTAAATCTTTGTTATTTTACAAGCTAAAATAATTCCAAGTAGTCACAAGTCTCTACCTTGTAAAAATGATTCTTTCTAATACCTTCAAAAATATGAATAATGATCCGAAAGATGAAATTATTCCCCTTTATTGACGGTATCGCGGACGGTATCGCAAAGGCAAGCACACTGCACTTTGCAATATGAATGAATGTGAAAAGTTAGACATGTGTTTTGATAGGTCTTAGTATGCACACATACTCCCTCTGTGGATTGGTTGTTCTATGTTTATATTCTACATGTTGCAAAGGCTTCCAGGGGGTGTGTGGGAAATTAAGAAAACAGCATAAGCATATGCTTTTACTTTTAGTCATTACACACCTCTGGAAGTTGTTTAATTTTACCATGATTTATCATGCAAGAAGTAGATAATTCAAGGGAGAGTGTTCATATGAGGAAATAGCACATATTTGTAGGCATAAATAAGGATTAATTCAACTAGCGCAAGTGCGCTTGCGACTTTTTATGTCCGTCCTTTTCATTTCTTGCAAATATTTAAATCACAATTAAAGTGTTTTTAAGAGGTGTCAAACTTGAGATTCATATTCCTTGATGTTGTCTTCTTATGGTTTAAACATTTGGTGGCCCGATCGGGCCACCAAACTTTGGCATTTTCATGTTTTTACTGGCCCGACCGCATTTTTTACTGGCCCCGGGCCATCGGGCCTACGCCAATTTCGAGCGTTGTTTTAACAAAAGGGGCATTTAAAAAATTTAAAAACCTGTTCCATGCTTCTATTGGTAATACAGATACAACACGGTATAAAGAGTATCACTAGATTTCTACTTTAGTTTTGTGGATTTGGACAGTGTTACTAGATCCCTTTAATCAAAGGAATAGGAGAGGGAAAAGTTACCTTGAAACCCATGGTCTGCCGACGTTGAAGGATGACTGAATCAAGCCGCCTTCTTGCTTCAATGGCTTTTTTCTGCACAGCTGTGAAATGAGGTCTCAAGTCATCTAATAAAGTAAAGTAAATTGGATTTTATGATTTGGCTTCCTTGTTCCCAGTTTGGGATGGTCAACTTGTAAACGTGGTAATGTTAATTAAATTTCCAATTGCGATATGTGTTATGTGTGTGTCATATGTGTTTTTGTGCGAATCCTGCAAAAAAAAAAAAAAAAAAAAAAATCCTACCCACCTACCCTAATTTTTGGTTGCCCGTTACTACAATCCAACAAATTTTTTTGTTTTGCCTAAAGTCGGCGTCCACGAATATTAAAGCCCGTAAATATATACGCGCTATTTGCAATGCGTGTGAACACTTGCTCGGCCGCAAAATTAATAATCCGCGAATGTGTTTTTGTGTCGCTAGGCGCGAAATATTAATCACGTCAAAAATTACGTTTACAGTATTAAAGTTTATACAATGTGCGGTTATGTGCCCATGTTTGATTGCTAGAAATCTTTACATTTCCTGAATAATACTATTATTAAGTTAATTTTTCCTGAATCCTGAAGAGATTATTTTGTATCAATGAATTATCATTTGGTGGAAATTTTGAGTTCATTTTGAAAAGAATCCGGCACATCTCATAAACAAAGAAACAAAAAGTGACCCATTTGTATTTGTTGTCATATATTCTCTCATAGTGTACACCTAGTTAATTTAGGTTGCTTTTGCTCTTGCAACACCCCCCCCCCCCCCCCCTTCTTTCCTCTCTCACTCTGTGTCTTTACATGGGGACACAAAAGTTAAGCCTTTGTTATCAGGAACAAATATATTCCCCTCCCTGTCACTGCAAATATCTATAAAAACATTCAAGGCTGTATTTTTAAGCCTGATCAAAATATATTCATGAAGTTTCATCTAAACAAACCTTTTGTTATTGACTCCTGTTTAGTATTATCTGCATTTTCTTGAAGTTCAGTTGTTTCCTAGGGTAAAAATAAAACACAATTTAGATACAGTACATTAATATCTAAAATATAAATTTATTACCAAACTTAATTCAATTCAAACTGGTTTACCTGCTAAAACAAATTACAGAAATAATGCCTTCCACCTCTACCTACTTTTCTTGGAATTGCTCATGCACAATTGCACAGCATTTTGAAAGTTATTATATTACGGAAGACCAAACTATATCTAGATATTGTTTAATATTACCAGGTTTTGGTACACCTAGGTCCAGTTGCCGAAAGAGAGACAATCGATTGTAAGTAATTGTAAGTTAGATGTGTTCCTCGTTCGCAAATCTGATTGGTTGACACGCATACTTACAATCAATTGTAACTTACAATCGATTGTATCTCTTTCTTGGTGATAGATAAATCAGATTTTAAAATAAGAGATTTTCAGATATTTAAATTTTAAAAATCAACAGCTAACTAAATTACTTGTTCAACTATTTTACAAGGCAAACATTTTCAAAAGTTATTGGTTGACCATGAATATTCCGTTTTCAAATTTAAGGGTTGTTTTTGTATAGGTAACTTACAAAGTAACTATAATGCAGTCAAACATGTGTAAAGTGACCACTCAAGGGAAACAAGAAAAGTGGCCACTCCTATACAAGCGATCTCTCTTGACAGCTTTTAAGTTTTATAATATAATTTTTCTCTGCACGGCATCCCGTAACTGGCACAGGTCTGTAAGCAGTCCGACTGTTATTATCAGGTGGCCGGTAAGGAAGGTGTGACTGTGATTTTAAAGATAATTATAAAATATGAAAAATACATTTTCTTCTCTTACAGTTTGTTCCTCTGATAGAATCTCTGCTATTTTTGCCGAGGGTTCATCCTCACAGACATCATTGCAATTCTTCCTCTTGCTCGTGCTGCCTGAATTTCTCTGTGAACGTCTCGACATCTTATTTGGCTTGGGTGCAGTCCCTGAAGACAAAATGAGACAGAATTTAAGAATTTATTTAGCACGTTTCTAAATGGAGTTTACCGACAAATATGACTAAATTCGCTGTTATTTTTGCTCACACACACAGACAGACATTACAATTCTTCCTCTAGTCAGTGTTCTTCCTAATTCAGTGTGTCCCATCAGGACCATTTACAATACATTGTAGATGTGGTGTCCCCCAGTGATAATATATTTATCATGATTCGGATTGACAATGTCAAGACAATGAGCAATATGACTCATGACATGTCGTCTGTCACATTTGCAATTGTATATCAAGACATAACCAACAAATAATTTAAAAATTAGCCTGTATGATTGAGTGACCCCCGCAACGGCACCCTAAAACATTTCCGACAGTTTAAGACTTAAAAATCATTCAAATTTCTTGAAATTGTACTCACATATTGAGAAAATAGTGCAGATTCCGATGCGATGATCAGATTTGCGATATATTAATTATATTTCGAGATATCGCCTTCGAACGCGCGCGTTGTTTTTTGGCTTCACGAGTTCGAAGTGTTTTTAATACCGGCACCCCTCAACCCTCATTGACAATGCACGCAACTGAACATTTCTTGTGCGATGTTGGTATTATTTATCGTATTTACTTGTATTACTCGTAGCGGACGATCTACGCATTATTTCTCCTCAATATTTCGACCAGTTCAGTTTCTAAGGGTAGCGCGCATCATCTCATGCGCGATTTTTTACAACACGCGCAAAAACAAATATTACGCGGGGTGCCGATATTAAAAACAGTGCCGATGTGTAGTACACCTACCATACATGCTTGATGATACATACAAAATTCTTCAAGCATAATACCAATCAATGACACTCAACTTCTCAAGAAAGGGCGGCGGGCGGCCGGCGGCGGGCGCACAAGTAAAAAGTGACACAGCCAGTGTCAGTGACTCGCCAAGCCTTTCGCGGAGATGGGCACGGGCCAGGCCCCGGCTAAAATTGCACCGATGCTACCCTTCCTGACTGCGGTGCTCCATCAACGCATAGCAGACGCCATACAAACGAACAACAGCACACGACACATTGGTATAACACTAAAAAGTGGACAAACCACGAATGCACAATGAAACACAATGAAATGAACAATTTCATGCCAAAAATAGCGCAAACAAATCGACAGTCGACATTTTATCAACGAAACAATGAATCACAAGGTTCTCTTCTCGCAAAAACACACTTGCAAAACTTACGAATTTCCCGGAGAAAGCGAGATATTTTAGAAACTTCGCGAGAAAGGTCGACAGATTTCGACTTCGAGAACAACGCGAAACACGATAAAAATGGCGGATTCGAAAGACGAGAGCATGACGTCACTCGAAATCTTTCATCGTTTTGCTGCGCTTGCGCAACTGCCGTCCTTAGCTAGCTTAGGTCAGTGGCTCTGAACGGTATCCGGTATCTTTTGGAGCTAAGGTGCATCATGATTTGCAAGAACTGTTTACAATTTTCCCCAGGGAAATGGGGAGTAGGCTACTTAGTGGGAAACGCCCCTCACACAAAAAATGAAATGTACGCTCTAATTAAAAACCATGTGAAAGAATATAATTTGTACTAGACTAATATGGGACTATAAACATTTGGCCAGGAAACCGCCTATACTAATGAATATATTTGCAAAATTATAAAAACTGACAGTAAATTGATCGCCAACGCGGAGTCGCGCATACGCTACGTGCTCCACGTGGTCCGCATAATTATGCTTTCCGTATGCGGCCACTGAGGTCAGTGTATGCGGCCCGTAATATGCTGGCTTGTCGATATCTCCATCCCATGCCCAGCGCTAGCGGCGCGGACAGGTGCAAACGGTCGGTGGATTTATAGATTTCACGGGCGGTCATTGGTTTTTGTTCCGATATTTTCATTTTTTGTGTGCATGTATATATATAACCATGAATATATAACGATGCTTAGGTTCGGATTTTACCACACAAGGCCTTTTTAGATACTTATTCAACAATATTGATCAATTATTTTGGCAATATAAATGTTTTCTGTAACTTTCCCCAAATAGTCCAGTAGTTATCTCTAGGGCCTAGAAATGTTCATAAGTACAATGTTTTTTTGCTATTCATGTTCTAAATGGTTTATAGAGAAAATTCAGCTTTGTTGCCACCTCGGCAACATTGAGCAATTTTTTTTTATAAGCATTATAAAGATAATGAGCTAATTTGCATATTTCTGAAATAAGGACAGAGGTCATTTGCTATCTAGGAATAGTGCAAACATAATGAAAACTATTATTTAAAGGAGTTTTGGGGTAATGAATTCATTTCCGGAGCCTATTTGCATTTGCCATATGGGTAACACCCTGAAATCCAAGATGGCTGCCCCTAATTTGCATATTTATGAATATTATTGGTTTTTGGTAGTTTGATCCATTCATGAGTAAAAAGTACAGGATTTTATGTTTCAATCATGTTCTACATATGTATTAAAAATATATAAGCTTTGTTGCCACCTTGGCAACAATCAGCAATGCATATAAGTAGCATAATTAAGTTTTTCACCTAATTTGCATATTCCCAGAAATCAAGTAAAATCGTAAATATTGTGAACCCGGCAACTAGAAATTACGAGTAATACCTCTTTTCCAAGGTTTTTGGGGGCAACAAATCCATTTCTGATACTTAATTCAACACAAAACCATGGCAACCCACATAAATCCAAGATGGCCGCCTTTGGCTTTTGTAAGGAGAGAATGTTGTAGCGACCCATACTTCGCTCATACATGTTGCTTCACCCCGACCTGCTTTTGCCGATCCAGTTATTTCCAGTTTATTACTCTCGGTACTTTTCCAGTTATTTTCCACCACGTGGCTCATACATATTCAGGGTTTCTTCGCGTGTGCGCCCATTCAACCAATCACGCATCACCATTTCGCCAGCCGCGCTTTTCAACTCCACGTGCCTTTCACCAGTTTCTTCACTCCGATCACCATCTCTCGTTGAGTCAACATCAACTCTAGTTTTCTCTCTCCGCCGTCGAGACCCTTCTGTGGCATGAATCTCCATCATGTCACAGCACCTTTCACGCCGCCCCTAGCGGACTGGATAGTTTCTAGTGGTACGTTATAATCACCGCCGTCTTGTGCCACTGATTCACCACTGGGAGCTTCCACGTCACGATACGCACCGGGCAGTTCTGGCGTATTCACCTCACAGCTCGACTCACCGTAGCTGGTCTGCTCACGCATCTTCTTAGTCGGCCTACGACAATGGACGATTCACTGTTCCTTCGGCACCGACTCTGATTCCTGTATTCACCTTTCCTTGGCATCGACCCGTAGAGCGACTCACCGTCTCCGCGTCAACCGCCGCATCGATCTTCTTCGTTTCTCGTCTCGACCGCGACCCACGAGGGTCAACTTCTTCATCAGCGTCGTCATCGCGCACTTCGCGGTTCTTCAACCCCGTCATCGAAGTCGCGTTTCCGCTTTCCAAGTCTCCGCATCATCATCGCGTGCAGCCCCTTCCTTCGTTTTTCAAACCCGCATTTTCGGACTTCAGCAAACATTTACTGTAAGCGATTATTTATTGTCAGGCTTATGTTAATGTATCTTCGTGCAATATCTAATCCCGTTTATTCATTCATATTCTCATCCCGTTGCAACGGCACACATGTATTTATTTATAACCCATTAAACATACGAAAAGGGAACCTTACTTTCTCTTGTGTTTTCTGGTCCCACATTGGTGACCCCAGTCGTTTACTTGGAAGCTTGGTTTTACGATATTTAATGTTCCCTGCTTTTTGGACTTGCCTCATTTCAGAACCATTCCTCTCAATTATGTATCGAATGTTTTTATGCTCTTGCATTTATACACGTATTTTCGATACATTCTTATACCATGTCATGTTTGTTTATTGTAGCGACTGCACTGCTATTTACATTGCCATGCTTGTTATATTGCATTCTTTCATGCCCGATTTATAACATGCCATGTTTGTAACCTTTTCTGGTCCGCTATACATATTCATGTATATACTAGGTAACAGCGGCGGCCTCCCGCTTTATAAATAGTGCCACCTTAGATTGTTTTATTGTAACAGCGGCGGCCTCCCGCTTTATAAATAGTGCCACCATTTTCCTGTATATTTGTCGATATTTGTATCGTTCCTCATCTGTTCTTCGGCTTCGTCTCTGGTAGGGGAGTACTGTAGCGACCCATACTTCGCCCACCCATGTTCCTTCACCTGGTAGGGGAGTACTGTAGCGACCCATACTTCGCCCATACATGTTCCTTCACCCCGACCTGCTTTTGCCGATCCAGTTATTTCCAGTTTATCACTCTCGGTACTTTTCCAGTTATTTTCCACCACGTGGCTCATACATATTCATGTTTTCTTCGCGTGTGCGCCCATTCAACCAATCACGCATCACCATTTCGCCAGCCGCGCTTTTCAACTCCACGTGCCTTTCACCAGTTTCTTCACTCCGATCACCATCTCTCGTTGAGTCAACATCAACTCTAGTTTTCTCTCTCCGCCGTCGAGACCCTTCTGGGGCATGAATCTCCATCATGTCACAGCACCTTTCACGCCGCCCCTAGCGGACTGGATAGTTTCTAGTGGTACGTTATAATCACCGCCGTCTTGTGCCACTGATTCACCACTGGGAGCTTCCACGTC
>JBAMJV010013449.1:0-24584 GCA_037951105.1 Echinarachnius parma
TCTATGTTATACAATGAAGTAAACACGATTATTCGGGGAACACCCAATATCACCTTCTTTTAGTTTCATTGTAAAACGCAATGTCTCCATGTTTGGTTTAATTTGAGACATCTTACTGAAATATAATTCAGGATAATGAACGATATATACTATTGATGTAGTTGTAGAGTATTATTCAACTATTGTCAAGCAATCCAGGTTTTTATTTCTAGGCCAATTCCCCTATATGTTTGAATTAACTTTAGTGTAATATAGTTTACAACAATCTCACTAAGGCAAGGGGTCTTGGCCTAATATACGGCTAAAGATTTCAGTGACAGATGCCTATTTTGTTTATTATGAAAAAGAAGAAGACAAGAAGTTGAACAATTACTACATATTAAGTTCAAGATTATACAAGTTCAGAACTGGTCCCGAAAACATTACAGCTGGGTCGCACGACTTGACGTTTGAGTGATAATTTTGTTTTAATACCAAATCAACAAGTTGGTCTGTATAGCCTACTGGGCTACATTCCTAATAACTTAATAAATAATCCTTAGTAATGACATATTCATAAACTATAATATATTAGCAACAAATAACAGACTGCGGGGCCTATATGCATAATTAAATGCTCTGTTATAGGCAGATAATCCTGGTTATAATTTGGACGGACCAATACGTATGCAATCCACAACCGCTAATTCCCCGATGGTTTTGAAAACATCAACTTCTTTTAAAAAGACTTCATATTCATGCAAAACCGCCTCGTTTCCGGGGGGGGGGGGGGGGGGGGGGGGGCAAAATTAAAAACACTTTTGTGTTATAAATTCATATTATTCGATCCAAACCAACATGTTTGGTAAAACCTACTCACATTCGATCAAAACCTGCTCATATTTGGAGCAAAACTTAACACATTTGGGATGATCAGGTCATGTATTTTTATTGTGTGTGTGGCAAAACCATCGTATTGTGGGTGTATACACAGGGAAATCGCGATTAATATAAATAATGACCCCATCCCCCTTCGAATGAAACATCGTTCGTACGTCCATGTTCATCCATAATATATTATCAATGTCACTTCTAATGCAAGAAAAATAAACAGGCAATGAAACAAAACCATTCGTATTAGTTGGTTTATTCATTTACATCATGGGACTATCTATTTTTGTTATAAACATTTAACCATCCTTTATATTTTCTTTATTTTCACCCCTCCCTCTGACCCCCTAACTCCCGCTTCTCCCCCTCCCCCCCCCCCCCCCCCCCTCCCTATCCCTCACCTCCGGCTCCCCCTGTCCCTCTTTCTATATATCCCATCTCTAGTGACGTACCTCTACTATATGCCACTCTAAACTGGCAATGCTCAAAATCCAAGACAATTTGAGATTAATAACCTATAGCAAGTAGTTAAAGGGGCACTGCAACCCAAATGCATGTTGACCTCTGTTCATCTGTATTAGTGTACACGTTCAATTTTGTAAACGGTTTGACCCAAATATGTTTGTTATTTTTAAACATTTTATCATTTATTTGTCTTTATGTTGCTAAGCCCCACCTCCTAAAAAACCCTCCAGAGCAAATTCTATTGTTGACCTGCAGTGACATCATTTGTCAATCACTGGTCAGCTACCATGAGATTAACAAAAGATGAAAGTACAACAAGAACATCCACACAAAAGCATGCCCTGCATACCTCCATGCAATAGCTTAGACAGTGCTTTTCTTCTGACATAGCAAAAACTATTGTAAATGAAGTTGTGTGAGTTGGTATTCTATTCAACCGTGTGATGCTATTGTGATTAGGCTAATCACAATAGCATGGTAGCTGACCAGTGATTGACAAATGATGTCACTGCAGGTCAACAATAGAATTTGCTCTGGAGGGTTTTTTAGGAGGTGGGGCTTAGCCTTAGCAACATGAAGACAAATAAATGATAAAATGTTAAAAAATATACAAAACATATTTGGGTCAAACCGTTTACAAATATTAAATGTGTACACTAATACAGATGAACAGAGGTCAACATGCATTTGGGTTGCAGGGCCCCTTTAACAAAAATGTGTCAACAACTGACACATTGCATGGGCATTGAAATTATATGGTCATGAACTTTTGTGGATTGACTTTACATTCTGTGCGAGTTTTGTTTTTATGTGTAGCTCCCTCTTGCGGCAGGAATGGAACACACAACCCGCCTCTGACGTCATTAAGGCGTCCATCTTTGCTCTCGGTAGCTTATTGACTGAATGGGGGAACGATCAACGACCGAAAAGAGAGCCGATTTTCGGACCGGAGCATCAGTCTTTTACTGTGATTTTCGTGGGAACTCTTTGGATTTTTCCTCATTTACGGATAATAACCACATGCGGACGTAATTCTTGGATTTATCTATCGGACGGCGGGGATTTACTAGCGCCATGTTCAAGTGTATTCCGCTATTTCGGGCCTGCAACAGGCACGTCGAGTACATCGACAAACGCCACTGCAGCCTGCCCGGAGTACCGGACGATGTGTTCCGCTATGCGCGCACTCTGGAAGAGCTTCGTTTGGACGCCAACCAAATCAGAGATTTACCACGAGTAAGCGCCATTTATTCAATGAAAATTACCCGAAAATGCAATGAGAGATTAAGTAATAATTTGATAATATGATAAAGATTAACAATTTACCATCCGAATATCAGTTTAACACATTGATTATGGATTAAGAACTGATAAATTGAAATCTCGCTTCCTGAAAATGACAGTGAGTGAGTGAGTGAAGCCGGTGTCACTGGCTGGGTCAGTGTCACGTTGATAAATCACACGCCCCTTTTCTATTTTATTCCCTTACCTCACAATGCCTTTGGTATCTCGGCATGGACAGAGAATTAATACCGCACTCATTTTTCCCACAACTTCTGGGTAAAATATTAATTTAAAAAAAAGTAAATGTGTGCCATTCAATTTGTGTGTGCGTGTTTTTTTTCCATTTTTTTTTTCATTAGCAAACTGCTTTCAACAAGATTTGTGTCGGACATTTTCAAGTTATCCTCGCAAGCAGAAGGAGGCCGCGTTATCTAAGCTTAGGAGTTGGATGTTTGCGAACACCGTTCAATTCCCACCATGCATCGCCATCGGACCTGCTGGTGTTTTGAAATTTTGTGTTAACGTAAATGTACATCCCCATGTAATTCCTATGGCTATGCAGGAAAGTAATTCCATGGAAAACACTACATCCCAGTAATTGGATGATAAATAAATAAGACAGTCACATCCTAAAGAACCTAGTGCTGCCGCTTCGGCATTCTCTACCAAAGCATGCCCAAGACATCAAATGCATCATTTGCATGATAACAAAATTGGATGCTCTGCAATTGATACAGAGCATCCGTTCTTTTTGTCATGCATGCCAAGTCTCGGCCACGCTTTAGTAGAGAATGCCGAACTAAAAATTTACAGAATAATTGGCAAGTTGAATAGGATTGGAACTGGGAAGACAGAGAAGGAAGGCTACAGAGTACAGTAGTTTTTAATTTCTTATGGTCACTGATAAGTCGGCATTCTCTTTGAAGACGTGCCCACGACTTTGGCTTTGCATGCATTCAAGACTAAAAGAACCCATGTGCTACATCTATACAAATTGCATAGAGCATGGGTTCTTCTAGTCATGCATACCAAGTAGTGGGCACGTCTTCGAAGAGAATGCCGATAAGTCTGCTCAATAAATGAAGAAAGAAAAAAAAAACCCAATAAAAATGGTCAATGGACTGTGCCTAGAAACATTCTTCCATATCCAAAGATAATACAACTGGCTAAATCTTTCTGTACAAATTGGCCACACGTGTCACTGTCACCTTAATCATTGGCTAAAGGCATAACAAGCTTCGACATAGTTATGTGAGCTTAGAGCTATCATGTACTGTTTTTCTAAAAGTAAAAGTGTAAAAATATTAAACAGGACTTCAAGTAGAAGGGTTGTTTAAATAGTTCTGTATCTACATGTATTTGGTTTGTTTTGTTTGTTTTCTCTGACTTACTGTGTCAAGTAACTCAAGTTGACCCCATTTTGATGACAGATCTTTTTGAAACATTTTTTGCCAAGAAAAAACAAACTGGATAATTCATTACTTGGGCAAAAGAAGACAAAACAGAAAGGAGTTTAATGTGGCAGAACATGTCTAGTTTGATGATAGTTAAACTAAGTAAACTTATTAATGTTTGTTGTATCTTTGTAATGTATAATATACACACAGTGCATGTATGTTGTTTGTCAAGTTGAAACTATTTGAATGACATGCTAAAACAGTTTTATGCCGAGAAAAAGTAAATACATGTACACAGAGGAGGATAACTGTGTGACGCAAGAATATATATGATAAAAATAGAATGGAAAATATATGCACAAATGTTAGTTTTGTCAAGTTTGGTTCTTTAACTTTGGCATGTTTTTTTTTCTTTTAACATTCTGTGTCAGATTGAAGCCCTTTTAATGACAGATCTATGCTATTTTAAACATATTTTTTTGCCAAGAAAAAATAAAATGGATCATTGCGTGGGCAAGACAGAAAGAAGACAAGTAAGAACTTGGAAACAGGAAAGGGGTTGACGTGGCAGAAAGTTTGTTCTAATTTGGTTCTTAAAGTTTAAATTATGCATGTTTTCTCTTGTGACATGAAATGTGCTGTATCAAGTTGAAGCTGTTATAATAACAGATATGCTTTGAAACAGTTTCATGCCAAGAAAAAGAAAATACATTTACAGTAGGTGGATAAATGGGAAATAATATATATAATTGATAAATGTACCGTAGGAGGTAAAATATCAAATAGGAAATGGAAAAGTTGTGCATGGAGATAGTTTGTTAAACTTTGGCTCATGTGTTTTTTTCTTATGACATACTGTGTCAGATTGAAGCTGTTTTAATGACAGATGCAATTTAAAAGAGCTTTATGCCAAGAGAAAAAAAAAGAGGTTGATCATTGTGTGGGCAGGAATAAAAGTAGACATATAAGGGGAAACATAAAGGGGAAAATGTTAGTTGTAGTTTAACTAGTAGACACGTATTATAAAACATTTAGCAAGAAACGGAAAAGGGGTTGACTTAGCAGAAAGTTTGTTCTAGTTTGATTCTTCAACTTCGGCAGATCTTTAGACATACTGTGTCATGTTGAAGCTATTTCAATGACAGATGCTTCAACTACACAGTTACATTTCAAGAGTAATTTAGTGGATCATTGCGTGGGCAAAAATAAAAGTACTTTAGTTTAAGACATACAACAGTAAACAGAAAGGGGAAAAGTTGTTGTAGTTTGCTTAGAACTTTTAAGTTCAACTTAAGCATGTTCTATGAACTTCTATCTTTCGAAAGTGTCATGTTGAAGTGGTTTGAACAAATTTGACCAATGCTATTCACAGTTACATGTATATGCTGGGGCAAAAAAAGTGGATCATTTCATGGGCAGGAATAAAAGTAGACATGAAACGGGGAAACAAAAAGGTGAACAGATTGTTTTTACAGAACTTAGTTCTTTTAACTTTGGCATGATCTCTCTTCTGACATGCGCATGCAGGGTGTCACATTGAAGCTGTTTTGAATGACAGATGCTAAAACAGTTTTATGCCAAGAAGGAGACAAATCTAGTGAGGTATGAAGACCGTAGACCAGATTAATGCGTAGGCCAGAAATGGTTGACAGGAAATGGCAGGGCTGTGTTCTCAGGAAGCATGACTACTGCAGTGGATGATGCGCAGGGCGCTTAGACGTCAGAGACGCATTTCAATTGAGGGTTTCCCCTTTCGTGCTTGAGTCGTCGCTTTGTACATGTTATGTATGCCCTTGATTTCAGAGATCTAAGTCATCCAACCATGGGGGCAGGAAATAACACGGCCTTCTTAATTTCAGTGTGAAGGGTGTGTTAGTTGAAGGGGGAGTTGGTTGAATCTTTTATTTCATATTAGCAATTTAAAGTTCATCAGTATTGGAGTTTCATTTGAAGAATCATTTCATGGAATCATGACTCTTCTTATTATTTTACATGCTAGTTTTGCCTGTGATTTCAGAGATCTAAGTCATCCAGCTATACGGCAGGAAATAGCATGGCCATCTTAACTTACATGTGTGAAGCCAAGGGGTGTGATAGGGGTTGGGGAGGATTGAATACTTTCTTTCGCTTTAGCAATAAAGTCCATCTGTATTGGTGTTTCATTTGAAGAATCATTTCATGGAATTAATGACTCTTCTTCTTATATTGCATGCTAGTTTGAGATGTCACTTACATTTATATGCTTCACACTCGAGTTGATGCATTGCAATTGTATGTGCCTGTGATTTTAGAGGAAGTCATTTAGCTAGAGGGCAGGAAATAGCATGGCCTTCTAATTTAAATGTGAAGCCAAAGGGTGTGTTAGGGGTTGTGGAGGGTTAAACAAATTATTTCGCTTTAGCATGAAAGTTCAGATCTGTAACAGTGTTTCATAAGAAGATTCATTTAAAACTTCTGTACAGTAATCTATACAGTTATGACTCCTATTGATCTATTTAGCGTGCTTTCAAGAACTGTCAAATGTAATGTGCTTCATGCTCGAGTTGATTCTTCGATGCAGGTTCCCATGATGTCATAGATCTAAGTCATCCATCCATAGCCCATCGGACAGGAAATAACAACATGTCCTTCTTAATTTAATGAAAAGGCGGTGTGTGGGCACTTGGCATTTACCATCTAGTTCATAGTACATGTACGAAGGGGGAGGGGGTGGTGTTCATTTGGTTCAAAGAGTAATTGGTATATACAAGTATGACGTCTAAGACCTACGTACATGTATAGCATGCACAATTGCAATACTTGAATCATTTGCCTTGCATGCTTCCACAGACATCTGAATTTCCTGTTCTCGATCTGATGCTTTGATAATCTTACTGGGGTAGGAAATGACATGGTCTGTTTTATTAATTGTACAGGGGTGTGGACCTAGGTGTCGGGGAGGGATGGGAGTTGCTTACTTGAAGAAAGCAATTGGCAGTTACAGTCAAACCTGCATATAATGACCAAGTAACAATGGGAACAAGAGAAAGTGTCCAATGTAGACAGGTGACCCCTAGAGAAAGCTCCAATAACACAGTTTTCTGTCAGAAGATCTATTCTTGTGGCCACTATAGCAGAACTCAAAATAAGGACAGGCCGACTCGCCCGAGGCCATACAAAAATAACTCCGGGCTACCAAAATGTAAATTCAAATTGAACTTGCCCGACTGGGTAACCAAAATGAGCAGAAATGGTTATGATTTTGTTTGTATTGGGCCACTCAATTTTAGTTGCGGGCAAGCAAACTAAGACAAATAGTTATTCTACGTGCCCAACTGGGCCACAGTTCTAGCTGGCTTCTATAGACAGGTGGCCACTAAGACAGGTTTAGCTATGTAGTAGTGAACAGTACAGCTTGAAATGTAATCATCAGTTGCCACTCCCATGGGATTGCATGAATTGGAGCAGGTTCTGTGATTATGTTTTGATGTGTGTGATTCAAAGCGTCCACCCAGGAAATTGCAAAGGATATCATTAATTCCTTGTGATACGGTGGGATCGTGATGATGATGATGCAGTGCGTAGTAATCAGTGAAAGAAAACTCCCTGGAAGCCCCCTGTGGCCCGTGTACCATATAGAAACAAATATATACCGGGGCTCAGGGCAATTTCGCCCTAGAAATGCTAAAAAGAGCCCCTGAAAACCATGAAAGTGCCCTGTTAACTTGCATTATAGAATTCAATGCAAAACAAATTTTAGTACAGTGCTACATGTATTATCACATTGACAACATCTTGCTGAGTACCTTGAAGCGATGTAGCCCCTGTAATGTCCAAACTACCCCCACTCCAAAAATGAATTTAAAAGATCATTTGTACATTTGAAGGGAGTTTAAGTAGCCACCCAAATGTAAAGTTTTAATTTTCACTGTTCAGCACTATGTACATGTACATGGAAACGAGCTCAAAATTTGGAGATTACTGATTTTTAATCTACTGTGGGTTGATTAATCGTTATCTTAAGTACTAGCCAACTGCCAAGGTATTTTATCTGATACCCTTTGGTACGTCATTGTGTGCACACACTGCACATCCTTCTGTAAGAAATATCCAGGGCCCTGTGCTTCTGTATGCCTTGAGATGTTTTAGCTGAAGAACAAATATAAACACTTTGTAAATAGTAGTATTTCCTTAACCTTATACTATAGATACACTGTCAATTTAGTGGGCTCTATGAGGCTTTTTGAGTTTTTGTGGGCTAAATCGACCCATGTGATCCCTATTCACGGTTTTCATTGCTTGTATTCATGAGTGCTGAATGGCCCTTTCCCTGATTGTTCAAGTTGTTTTACATTGGCCATACATAAAGGAAGGTTGTAATTAATTGACGCGTTGTCATTGGACCTACATGTACATCATGTAATTAACCTGCAAAGCTCATTTTCCTGCCTGTGTGTATTACATGTGTGTGTGTGTGAAGTTGTCACACTTTGTTTTTAAATCTTGAATTTGGTGTACTGAATACTCCCTGACAAGAGAGACAAAATATATTTTGCTCTTTTTTAATACACTGGTTGTAGGGTGCTATATTATACAAATAGTGTATGGTTTGGAGTTGAATATACCAGAATAGACAACGATACATTTTTTATTTCTCGAGAGCGATTATATTGCATCGAAGCCGCAGGCCGAGTGCAATATAATCGCACGAGAGAAATTAAAAATGTAGAGGTGTCTATTGTGGAATATTTAACGACAAGAAGCATGTACTATTTGTTATATAATATGATTATTTTGAGGAACTGATATGGTTATCATGTTGATAAACCCAAATTGACCTTGCTCAAATTGTGAGTGTTCTCTCCAGCCATTGTCGGCCCTGCGTACTGTGTTAAGTGCCAGCGCGTATTAGAAATAATTGCGCGCTCTGCGCATTTTCCCCATTCAAGAACAAGCGCACAAGAGCACATTACGCACTCCAAGGCAATCCCCTGCGCAGCTCGTTTGGCTCTCTATGGTCAGTTTGTACATACTGAAAAGTTATAATACATTATACTGGATTAAGCATCGGTAATCAACCAATGGGAATGCTCATTTTACCTTCATTATGACGTCATCATATTATATTATACAAATAGTGCATGGTTTGGAGTTGAATATACCAGAATAGACAACGATACATTTTTAATTTCTCGAGAGCGATTATATTGCATCGAGGCCGCAGGCCGAGTGCAATATAATCGCACGAGAGAAATTAAAAATGTAGAGGTGTCTATTGTGGAATATTTAACGACAAGAAGCATGTACTATTTGTTATATAATATGATTATTTTGAGGAACTGATATGGTTATCATGTTGATAAACCCAAATTGACCTTGCTCAAATTGTGAGTGTTCTCTCCAGCCATTGTCGGCCCTGCGTACTGTGTTAAGTGCCAGCGCGTATTATAAATAATTGCGCGCTCTGCGCATTTTCCCCATTCAAGAACAAGCGCACAAGAGCACATTACGCACTCCAAGGCAATCCCCTGCGCAGCTCGTTTGGCTCTCTATGGTCAGTTTGTATATACTGAAAAGTTATAATACATATGTATTATAACTTTACCATTGATTATACCGGATTAAGCATCGGTAATCAACCAATGGGAATGCTCAATTTACCTTCATTATGACGTCATCATATTATATAAACAATTAAAAATAGCATGATAATGTTTGAATTTGTAGAGCGCCTACTATGATTGATAATCACCTCTAAGCGCTTAACATTATTACATGTACAGGGCAAGTGAAAACGGATTTAGAGAGTTTGGGGAGTAATTAGTGAATTAGGCGAAGCAATACAAAAGTGTATTAATTTCAACTAATAAGGCAAGTTGACATTTTCTCTAAGTCAAATATTTTTCCTTATTTGGAAAATATACTTGCCTGAATGGGACAGAGCTATGCATGTATTACCAGACAGTCTCAATTTTTGTGTATTTCAACAACGTGTCCATTGCTCAATCATCAATGACACTATTGCACAGTATGCCTGAATAACTACTGTAGGGAATCCTTAGTGAAAAAACCCAGAGAAAAAACAAATCCACTTACTCACTTGAAATGCCAGGTCAATGTGTCATAATCCCAATCTGTTTTCTTGATTTACAAAAAGAGAAGGATTTGATATGTTTTGAATATATATCAAAATTAGATCTCTTTGACCTTTAAATACTTCAGCATCTGATCGGCTCATTGAAGGTTTCCTTGAGTACTGGTTGGAAATGCCATGTTGATGTGTCATATTCATATTATTTGTAGGGTTTAAACATTGATCTGTTTACCCCCATGACCTTTTTCCTAAAATCTTGCCAGTCTTATGTATACGTAGATACTTAAAAAATACTTTAGCAAAGTTCTGCATCATTTCTGTAAATTCTGAGTTACAATTCACTTCTAAATAAACAACTAAGAAGCTTTTCTGTAGACAAGCCTCCGCACTAACTTTTTAAAAATCCACTGGTCTGTTTGGGCAAGTAAAATAATAACTTTTCACACTTTACTTGCCCAAACAAAAAATGTACTTCCCCGCTTACTTCTAGATAAGATTTATACATTTATAGGCATTTATAAGAGTATTCTCATGTAGTTAACCAATAATTTAGTTGCCCAATCGAGCATCCAAACTAGGTCATTTATGACCATTTACTTGCCCGACATCAATTTTTACTTGCCCCGGGTAATAGGGCAAGTGCTAGTGTCGAGCCTTGCTGTATAGTACTGGTTTGAAATGCCATGTTGATTAGATCGTGTCATATATTTTTATGTCTGAACATTGATCTGTTTACAATGCCAGTTCCCCCATGAGCGACCTCATTCTAGCAAGTGCTGGGAAACTTGACAGATCATCAGCCATGCGTGTTACCACAACAAAAATTATAATTCTGGGGTTCCTTTAGAGAATACACTGGGATGATGGTTGTTATTCCATTGAGGGGACCAGTTGGGGGACTTGGGGCAGATCTCAGCGAATGGCGTCTTTTCGCACGGCGACGGGAGTGCGGCTACGGGGGATTTAAATTAGCTGTGACCGTCCCCGTACTCTGGCTACCGTCGCGATCTATTTGCAGTTTCGCAGTGAAGAATACGCGGAACGAATCCTTGCTCGAGTGACCAAGCGCGCTGATTGGCTGACCCCACTGACCTCTGGCTGACCCATTGAAGTAAGGGCTTACCAGACCGCTCCTTAGTACCTGTACACACAACGCTATTACGGCCAACTACCGTCGTAGGTTTGGACGATACGCGGAAAGTTTCGCTCTGAGTGCGACCCCCCGCTAAGATTAGCGTTGTAGCCGCACTCCCGTCGCCGTGCGAAAAGACGCTAATCTACTCACTCTACTAGTATGTTCCCTCTTCATTTGTTCTTGACTACTAAAAAGTATGAGGTGTAAAAAATCTCATTAACTATTTAGATTTATTTGAAGATGAATTTAGCAAATTGTCACCGCAACATTAATAATAATAACTTGAGGTTACATTTGGGCCCCAGCCAGGACCATTGGGATACATCAGGGCTCCACGCTGTATATTTTTTGTTGCTTATTTGTTTTGAGCAACCATAAAGTAGTTTTAGTTCATAATATGGCTCTCTCACATCTTGATTTTACTACTTGACAAGGCAACCAAGCAAAGTTAATTTTTACAACCTGATGAGAATTTAAAACACTTTCAAATACCAATTAGCAAAATATGACGACCAAAATGCTTCTACAGCACATTACTAATTTAGGATTAAGGATTGCATTTTGATGGTGGTAATTATGACAAGGAGAGGCCCAGTGTAATATGTGGGGGTTCCCTGGATATCCAAATAATGAATGCTTTAATAATGTCCTGATCAAAACTTGAAGGTACATGAATGGAAATGATATATAACAACTAATTACTAATTTATGTACCAAATTACTTTTCATGGTAGCCATTACTTATATGGAGAGGCCTTGCATATTAAATGTACCGTATTCTTATATACCTTCCACATTGCTATTTACCCTGCAACATAGAATGATCCGATCTAACAGTCAATAGATATTAGCGTTGACATAGCAATGAACATAAATGGGTGGTGTGTTACACTGTGAACTTGGTTTCTTAGCATTTTCTGAAGGGTCAAAGGTCAAGTTAAGATTTATTTATTTATTTAAAATTTTTTGGGGGGGAGGGTTTCATGGAAATGCAAGTGGCTATCATCAATAATCGAATCAAACAGCTGTTATAGAGGAGTGGGATAACACCACTATTCATCGCCATGGGTACTAATGGTTCTAAACAATGTCAGGCAAGCTAGAAAGTACACTTGGACATAACACTGAACCAGTGTGTATTTTGCACTGTGCACAAGGCGTTCGCAAGGTGGCACCGCATATCTGATTGACGAATATGAACCACCTATAACTAGTACATATTTAAAAAATACAAGTAAAATGTAATTGTAATGTATAAAGTACTTCAAGAACTGCAGGAACAGTCAATAAATAAGTGTTGAACGAGCAAGCTAGAACAGAAAAGGGTGGAGTGCTACACTGCGCTCTCAGTTTCTTAGCGTTTCCTGGAGGGGTCATAGGTCAAGTTGAGATGTTGGGTTCATGGAAAGTGAAAGTGGCTGTCGTCAATATCGACTCAAACAGCTGTTGTGATGTGCACCAGAGGGAGGCACGGATCTATGGAAATCAGTAACCAGGGTAGGAAATACTCGGGAACTGAGGGCGATTTTGCCCCCTAACTTTCAAAATAGCCCCATGAAATCAGTAAGTACCCCCTAAAATTACCATAGGGTATTATGAAAAGTTTTTGGATATCCATTAGATTGGAAAAGTAGCCCCCTAAAATAAAAATAAAAAATTCCTGCATTGACAGTAACTCAAGAAACTTGGGATGGAATTTGAAATAAAAGAGCTTACACAATGCTAGAAATTGACATTTCCCCCCCCCCCTCCCCCCCCCCCTCGCCCCCCCCCCCCCCCCCCTCCTTGTGGCCCAGTCGGGCAAGTAAAAGAAAAATTTCTCAAATTTAGTGGCCTGAAAGCTGAATCTGGTGGTCCGAAAGAAAAACATATACAAATACATGTTTATTTAAAATGGTCGGCCATTCGGGCAAATTAAATTTCATATGAATATATTTTTTTGTAGCCAGAAGTAATAATTTTTAGTGGGAAGTAATTAAGTAACCAAAATACTTTGAACAGCATTACACCCTATGATCCCCCATTTACACATGGTTGTTATTATTGTACAGTTTGTTTAATGTTTTCTTTAATGCTGTTATCCGATCCGGGAACGATCCGATTTCCCGGCGATAATCGCTTCTGAGCCGGATCCGAGACGGATCCGAGAAATAATTTTCTCGGTAGAAAATATCGGAAGATTTTGCCGACCCATTTTCTCCAGTAATTATTGAAAATGTGTATGTTTGACAGTCCATTAAGTAGTGTAATTTAAATAAAGAATGGGGGAATCAATATTGTTTACTTTATGAGTGGTTATTTTGGAGAAATTCTTGGTTCATTAATTCGTTTCGCAGTCGAAAATTGAACAGGATGCGCAAAATTGCTAGTCATTTGAACGATATTGCCGACGGAAATGCACACAAAGTTAGGCCGACACTCTCGGGGAGACTTCAGATGTATATCTGTATGATCGAGCTGATCAGCCAGTGCATTCTAAAAGTGGCTCAAAATACGTATTTTGGTTATTTGCACCATGTTTAAATGTTTTGATATTCTACTTACATGATTGCATGGCGTTTAAAAGCTGAACAGAAAAAAACTGAGCCCCAAAGCAATGCAAACAACTACTAAAAAAATCTGTAAATAACAACTACATGTATAATACATAACAGATCGCGGATGAATCCGGCGTATGAAACAAAGACCCGTACACGAGCGAATATGCGTGAAACATGCCAGCAGTGCAGCAGCCCGAAAACTTGCTGCTACCGGTACCGTAACTACTTCAACCTTCCCTCACGAACGTGCTTTGGAAATTTATCGATATATTCAGCCCAGTTTTTCATTGTTTTGGGGGTATTTTTTAAAATCTGTTCAGCTTTCAAATGCCATGTTATCATGTAAGTAGACTACCAAAATCGTGTTGATCACAAAAAGGCTAATTTATAGCCACTTTTTGAAGGCTCTCACCAAGAAGATCGTATTATGTGATGTTTCCCCGTGACTGGCCGGCTGAGTTCTGTGAATGTGTGGCGCGATGCTGAACAAACGATCGATTTCTAGGCCCAATTCACTTCGGAAAAAATACTTTGCTTGCGAAACTTAGTTATTCTGAATAGTCTGTAACTGTTTTTCTGTAAAGGTTGATATATATGTGCATGCCTCAAAGCGTCAACATTGTTAATATTATTGGCATATAAAACAAGAAAGATAAGTCTACAACCCTGCATTTTTTTCAGAGCAAATTGCAATATTATTTTTTTCCGAGATCCGATCCGATCCGAGAATCTCGTTAGCGATTTGAATTCTACCGATCCGAGATCGATCCGGGATTTTTTCTTTACCTAACAGCATTAGTTTTCTTTATTTTTACTGAATAATTCCCATCACACTCAGAATACCTGACCCCAAAGTTCCATGTGCATGCATTTTGAACAGTATGTACAATGTAAAGCCCGGCGCAGACAGAGCCGACTCGACCCGATCCGACTGGTTTTCAGTCAGGCTAGAGTCAGTTCGCTCAGTCGGAGCCGATCCAACATGTTGAATCGGCCTCGAATGACCTCCGACTGGCACTTGACTGGACAAACTGGAGTCCTGAGGCAGCGCATACTGAGTTAATCAGGCTGAAAACAGTGGATCGGGTCGAGTCGGCTCTGTCTGCGCCGGGCATAATGTACACAATTCCCAGATGTGTAATTAGAACCGCACATTTGCAGCTACCTCGTGTATCATACTGAAGTATATGTGTACGTGTACATTATATATATGGTACATGACTGTCCATATCATGTATTCTTTGTCTCTAAATCCAATTTAAAATCTCTGTATTATATACATACATGCTCAAAAGTTAAGTGGCCAAATTCATATTGATTTGTCCCGATCAGTGATCGCGCAGGAACCATATGTTTGTGCTTGTGTTGCATTGATCCGTCCGTTGTACCAACATTATTGAATGTGCATTTGTGTGCACGATTGTCAGGGTAGGAAATATACGGGGGCTGAGGGCGATTTTGCCCCCTAATTATCAAAATAGCCCCCTGAAATCAGTAGATAGCCCCTTAAACTATCATAGGGTATTATGTGAAATATTTGTGATATCCATTAGATTGAAAAAGTAGCCCACTAAAATAACAAATTAATTCCTGCATTGATGATTGTACTACAAACTGAAAATGTACACAAATGGACATCTACATGGATTATGATGAATGAACAGGAGTACAGACGCTACACATACCTAAACAAACCATGCAAAAGTTGCATCATTACATCACGGACAGGGTAGGAAATACATGGAGCAGCGAAAAAATACACGGGGGCGGCGGGCGAATTCGCCCCCGAAATGCCCAAAAGAGCCCCCGAAAAAAAAAAGTAGCCCCCGAAAAAGTACAAACAGGACTAGTGGGCGATATTGCACCTAAAATGCCAAATTATACTGAAATTGTAAAAGAAACCTCCATTAATGATTTTATAGATAAATAAACAGACAATTTATATAGAAGACCAGCTTGGAAATAAAGCGATTATCAATAAATGAGTAATTTATTCCCATTTTTTTGTCCATGATACAGTGTACATTATGCTGTACATGAACATAATGTATGCAATTATATCAAATTGTCATTTTGGGTAGATGGTTACAAATCCTCTCAAGTCATGTGACACTTACTAAGGGTCTAATACTAAGTATGATTAAGTTTGTCTTGTGATGATTAATAATGTATTTCCACTGCAACCCCTCCCCCCAAGTGTTAATTATTTGCAGCTAAATATATACGCACCAAATGCCCCACATGAACAGAACCGGACCCCCTACCCAGAAATCTCTCAGGTCTAATTGATTACTGTCAGCATGTTGTCTCACTTTACTCTTCCGTTTCCAAGCGTATTCCTAATCCTAGATTCGTACAAGCTCACTTGTACATAAATTGTGTACAGTATACAGTATATAACTGTGCACAATGTGAATGCATGCAATGTATATGGGATTGTACATGTGTATCAATTCAAAGTCTGGTTTACAGCATTGTGTTGTCAATGCCAGAAATTTACTGTTTTCTTGGTGGCCCTGTCTGGCCAGTAAAATAAAGTTTTATACATTTTCTAGTTGCCCCCAAACCTAAACCTGATGACACCAAACATAGAAGAACATTTTAATTCTCATTTGGGCAGGTAAAATTATTATGAAATGTTGATGACCCCAAGCTAGTTTTAGGTGACCATACATTATACAGCGGTAATAACATTTAACATTCTGAGTATCAAATTAAGAGAGGACATTTTTCTTTTAAAAGGTAAGACATTTCTGGTCAAATTCAACATGAATACCCAATTAAGTGAGGGGCAATTTCCTTTTAAAGAGATCAAAAGAAACGTTTGGTCAAATACTCCAATTCTACCCATAACAGTAGTACCTCTCGTCCTCTTTACATGCATGTTAATGTTACCCAATTATTATGGACACCAAGTTGTGTACTGTATTCACTATTACACTGTTTTCTGGTCGTGTACAGTTTGTAGTATACATGTACATGGAGCCATTGGCCGTGAATCACTACCATGCACTTGTAAATGCGCAGTCACAAAGACCTGCCCCATTTTGATCTCCTTTTTGATGAATGAATGACGATCGAGAGAGATAGCGTAATTGAATTGGACTGGAAATAGCCCCAATTTATCAGTGAGGTAGTGTGCCTCATTGGTGGAGGCAATCATTTAAAGAGAAAAATATGGCGGGGTAAATGGGACGTGTGGTACCCTTTGATATTTACGAAAGCGATATATCATTTATAAGGAATAATGCATGATAATGCATAATGACAGAGCGAGAGGAATTGTGGAAATATACACCTTTCGGTCAAATCATAATATATGGAGTTATTTCCAGTAAAAAGAAAAAATACACAGGGTTCACTGTGATAAAGCCCCCAACATGCCAAAAAAAGGAGCCCCTGTAAATTTGCATCTATAGTTCATTGAAATTTTAAAAATGGAGAAGAATACGAGTGTTGTTCTCGTGTAGGCGAGGTTGAAAAGTTGCTCGCGAAAAAAATGATTGTATTTTTGACCTGGTTAGTAGTACTAAACGTACAATGCAATACTTTGATGAGTTATAAACAAGCGATATACATTAAAATGAAAAACTGCAGAGCTTGCCAACAAGAAGTGCCTTTTAGTCCATTTTTGCTGTCAGTACTACATGTAGGGTTTTTGTAATGATGATGTAATTATTTTACTGGCCCAACCAAGCAGTTAGGAAAATGAGTTGCACATACATGTAGAGCTTTGACTTGAAATACATGTATTAGAATGCTGTACATGTGTACATCTTACACATGCGTGTCCCTCTAAATTTATAATTTGTCTGACATTTTCCTTCTGAGATTTGTTTTGTTTTGACAGAGCATGAATGTTTATAAATTGTTAGGTTGTTCATACAGCATTTTAATGCCTCAACTGCCTTATAATCCCTTGGTTACTCTCACAGTACTTGAATGTTCATGTTTAGTGTGGCCTTCAAATTATCTTTTTTCTCTGACATTTTCCTTCTAAGATATTTTTTTCCTCTATTTATAGAGCAATGAATGTTTCGTTTCAAATTGTTGTGCATGCAAACTGCAGAGCCTCAATTTAATGTCTCATCTTGCCCTATCCATGTCCTTGAATGTAGGCTAGCAGGTATCCAGATTGAGATGGGCCTCGTACATTATCCATGTTGCAATTAACACGTTTGGTGTGTGCCACTAAGCTTATGTGCCACTGTGTATTTTTTGTACATGGGTTTCATTTTAAAATGTGGCCAGTTTTGTAATTATTTTGTGCATTTAACTAGATTGGGAGGGCAACATTTAATTTACAGTGCTACAGTTGACCACCATTAAAGGGATCTAGTAACTTTGTTGAGATGTGCAAAAACTGATGAATGGTTGATGCAATGTATATTGTTGTTATCTCATATGTCCACAGGGTATTGTGTGAAAATTTCAAGTCAAATGGACAATGTATGGCCAAGTAATGAGCGAAAATGCAAAGTGATATTGGGTGATATTCACCAACTCACTGCATTCACTTTGTACAGGGATGAAAATCTCGCCCGGAGATTTTCTTATCTGAATACTTCAATCATACATATCTTTGTAATGAAAGGGAAATTTGAAAAACCGAAAGCTGTCCATGATTTTATTGTTAATACGAATACAACAAGGTATAAAGGAACCACTAGAATTAAAATTGTATTTTTAGGATTTGGACAATGTTACTAAGTCCCTTTAAAGGCAATATGACACAGAGTAATACTTTGTTCATGACATGCATGTGTAAAGTACATACATGATTACATGTACAAAGCTATATTTTGTAAGTTTAGATTTGTGATCAATATTTTAGCAGCTTCAGTTATACCTCAAATTAAAAAAAATATGTGTTTTTCAACAAATTTATATAATTGTAGCATTTGACTGGCGCAAGGTTAAATCAAGGGAGGTTTAATTAATGACCCTTGACTATAGTTTATATTCAAGCATTCATGAAGTTGCCGACGAGATAGATCTTAATTTTGGTATTTGTCTGGATAAAATGAAGATTCATACTTACATGATTTACGTGCATATTGTGTGACCTTGAGCAAACGTAGAAGGGAAGTCGGCGCAAAGAAAGGAAATAAACAAGTTTGTTTTGATATGATTAAGCATTTTTCTCAGTATGATTTATTGAACAATTCCTTCTAACATATATGAAGAAAATATGCAACAATTTGCATAAATAAATTGTGAATTGTGCTGATATATGATGGAATACAAGTAAAATAATTATTAATGTTGATAGATGACCCCCTAAAAAAAAGCGAAACAAATAAAAGAAGAAAAAAAATGGGTCTGAGAAATAGTTGGTTAAATTGACAATTTCCTGCACATTTTAGAGTTGATTTTTGATATGCACATGTATGGCTTGTAAGTTGAGCTTCTAGGTAGAACTACATACATACTGAATTCCTGAGTGAAATTTGACAATTATGAGCTCCACCCAATTATATCCTCTAACAAATGACCCCCCCCCCCCCTTTTTTAATCCATCCGAGTCTATTTGTCATTTGGTACATGTATGCTACAGTACATTTACAGATTAGATTTCTTTATGTTCCAATTATGCACTACATATGGAATGGAATTTGCCTATTGAATTCTATTATGAACAGTCAGTACAGTATTGCTGTAGTACAGCACTTGCACTTGATCTTAATGTGTTCCTATTGACTGAACTTTAACAATTACAAAGTCCAATCTATGCCATATGTATCCCTAACAATCTATCCATGTCCTTCCGAGCCTATATTTAGTGCACACTTATTATGGCATGTGTTGTACGCTACCGGTTTTCATTTAAAATGTATACAACTTGTAAAGTTATTAAATCTATTAGACCATGTTGTACATACATTGTTCTCATATTGACTAAAACTTTACAACGTTACAATGTCAAAATCTCCCGACAATCTATCCACGTCCTTTCGATCCTATTTTTAGCACAGTTTTGGCTAGAAATTAATTTTTTTGCCTCATGGCCCAGTCGGGCAAGTAACAACAAGAGGTTTAAAATTCTAGTGCCCCGAAACCTGAATCTGGTATCCTCTTGAAAACAAAGAAAAACATAACAAATTATGTTATATTCGGTTGCCCAATTGGGCCAGTGGAATTTGGGTCATATTATGAAATTTGCTGGGCCTGTGCTAACTTCAAGCATTGGTTGTATGCTAAGTACTGCCTGGTTTTTCGTTCTACTACTTTATGTACATGTACT
Organism: Echinarachnius parma; assembly: GCA_037951105.1. NCBI lineage: Eukaryota > Metazoa > Echinodermata > Echinoidea > Clypeasteroida > Echinarachniidae > Echinarachnius > Echinarachnius parma. Next base: position 20,009 of record JBAMJV010013449.1, read on the forward strand.
ATACATGAATGTTCCTATCGATTCAATTCTGATACAATCTGCACCCAATAATATTCTAGATACACTATGTACCCAGTCCTGCGCCTATTTTTGGAGCTCACTGTTACTGTACATGGACCACTTTATGTATGCTCCGAAATTGACAACTACAATCTGCACCCAATACTATTATCCTCTACCTGGTCCAGAGCCTATTTTGGGTGCGCACTGTTCCCCATTGTTGCACCCAACTGGATCCCAACTGGATCCCCATTGTATCCCTTGTACACAAAGCTGTTAATATGGTGTAGTACAATAGATTGGAATGGGGAAGGCCCATATGTCAGATTTTAGGGCCGTGATACCCTATTTACTATGTACACACAGTACATTTTTTGTATCACTTTTACAATTTTTACATTTGCTTGCGATCGTTTAGAAAATTTTAATACTAGCGAGTGACTAACGCAGACCTCTGCGCTTGTCTGCGTATTGAGTATGTTTCACTGCGCTTTATTGGGTATGTCTGCCTATGTCTGCGTTCTGGCAATACGCAAGCCAAATACGCAAAGGTGTGACCTAGGCATTAAATGTCATTTGTTATTGCCGATTTCCTGGCATTCACTGCCCATTGTTCATGTTCCCTGAACAACCTTCTAACGAACATTTTATATGCACATGTGTGAGAGTTTAATCTACATTTCTAAAAGCATGTTAAGTTAGAATAAGGCCTTTCCTGAGATGATGCTTTCTGCGAAAAGAGGAAAGGATTGTTTAACGAGGGAAATTAAAAACAATTGAGAAAACTATTTCCTAAAACATGTGTAGGAAAAAGCCTTTATCTTAATATTTATTTTTCTACCGTTAGAATTTAAGTCTTTAAATTCATTTAAATATGTTTGGTTGGTCTTTAATTTCATTTTGTACACTCATACACGTAACTAGCCACTTCCTACCGTGTTTGAGAAAAATTCCAAAAACTTGACAGTTTTCTTCAAGGAATTTCCCTTTCTTCTGTAGCAGTGATCCATAAAACAATCTGAAGCCCCTTTTTCTTTTCACACAATAAACCCCATCTGTATATAATGTAGGAGTGCAGGATATTATGTTGACCATCAAATCAAAGAAATGGAGGTGGGCGGAACACCTAGCCAGGAGGTATGACAACAGATGTACACACAAAACAAAAGTTTGGACTCCTAGACACCTAACCAGAAAAAGAGGGAGACAAAGCAGAATATGGAGGGATGATTTAACAGCACAAAATGGCATTGTTTGGCAGAGAATAGCTCAAGATAGAACAAAATGGAAAATTGGTGAAGAGGCCTTCCTCCTGCAGTGGAGTGATGTAGGCTAAAGAGTGAAGAAGAAGAAGATATAATGTAAATGGTCATAGTATGGTCATGGCAATTTTGACATGTATACGTGCAGACTTATCATCAGTGCTGTAACACTGTCATAACTTATAATATCTATTATGCTGAGATATTTTTGGTAGCGGTGCGTTTCTATTTTAAGGACATTTCACCACATGTTCTTGCGGTGCGGTAATCTTACCAATACTTGATAAATTCTGCCACTGACGCATGGCAACTAAATCCTTCACGGATTTACAAGTTTCAGTTTCCCCTCATCTCATCAAGTGGATTTAGTATCAATTTTTATTCTCAAACAATCTTCTTATTATAAATAAATCCTTACTTTCTTACTCTCATGTATTTAGTTTACTTGTCAAATGTGTTCAGAAATAATGTAGTGAGATGTGAATGCATCTCAAGTACGTTTATTTAAAATGATAAATGAACTACCTTTCATATAGTTGGAAAATGTTTCAACTTTCCAAATAATGATATTTTCAACATTTAATCAGTTACTGCTGTTTTTTTTTTTTTTTTTTTTTGGGGGGGGGGGGGGGGAAATATTATGCAAAGCTTACAAAACTGGAGACTAAAGTACAACTGTTGTGGCACAATGTATACATTTTCATCCATGTTGCAACATGTACATTGTACTGTACAGTACATTTTATGCTGAATATGAAATGTCATGTCTGACTTTGCCTGCATGGATGAGATTATGTTATTGATTTCCTATGCATTTTAAATTTGTTTTTTTAACGAGATTTTATTTGATTAATGTGGTATTGGCATAGCCTTGATTGGCTTAGTCAGGCCTGAACTGAAGATGCATATAAATTGATGAGCTCTGTTTATAGTGTGCAATCAATCAATTTACACGCGAAGGTTATATAATTTGTGCAGTTTTAGTTGTACGCAGTCAGACTTAAAATCATATTTAATTATTCTTTTATTGTGTAGCAGTGGATGGATGTTAATTTTATGAATTAATTCAAGTTGTGGAAAATACATGCATTTGAATCAGAATTTGACAGTCAAACATGAAACTCTATTAGAAATTGTACTTCATCAACATACATTGTATTTCTGATACACATGTGACTTAAAAATTGTCTGGACATATTGTTAATTTACCTCACTCTTTTGTACTCTATGGCAATTACTAATTATATTGATTGATTTTTTGAAATTTTCAAATTAATGGATATTGTTTTTCGCAGGGTTTCAAAATAAACCTGTATTATAAACAACAAACATTGACAAGCTTTGTACACAATAAACCTATTAAGAATTTTTAATTATAATATAGAAAAAATGACCAATCTAAATGTACCAATATAATTAATATCATTCTTACATGTATAATGTCAAAGTTATTTTAATTACTGATTGTCTTTGTTTCTTTTTGTGTGCCCAGCATTGTTTACGATCTAACCAACCTGTGTATGTTACAATTGGGTCTTGGTAACAATTAATTTTACAAGCGCCTATCAGAATTTGTCATCTACTATCAACTATAGTCCTACATTTGATTCTATTTTACAGATTTGTTGTACATTGTTATAATTTTCCTTTGACTTACAGGTGTATGTTTCTTTTCGTGCAACATTTTTTCCGGCTGACCAACCTGCATCTGTTACACATACATGTAATGTACATGTAGGTCTTGGTGACAACTTAATGTCAACTAGTCTCACATTTGACTCTGTAGAGCTTTGATTATACATTTATATAATATTCCCTACAAATTTGTGTTTCTTTTGTGCAGCATTTTTTCCGGCTGACCAACCTGCGTATGCTGGGGCTCAGCGACAATGAACTGGAGAGGCTGCCGGCAGAAATTGGCAACTTTATGAACCTCCTGGAGCTCGATGTCAGTCGAAATGGTAAGTCTTGAATTATGAAATTGGTGGGAAGAAAATTGCGTCCGTCTGTCCGTCAGCCGTCCGTCCGTGACGCTTACAAACATTTAAATAACTTGCCAACCCTGCATCTGTTTGTAACCAAACTTGATTGGTAGATGCCCTATATTGGCCTCCATGATATTCTGGGGTCAAAGGTCACATAAGTAGGTCATGGGTCAAATGAGGTCAAATGTGAAAGTTTACCTGCAAGACTCTTATAATGGTTGATAACTTTCCAACCCTGCATCTGTTTGTAACCAAACTTTGTTGGCACGCGCAAGTGGGCAGGACACATTACGGCTATCGCCTGTTTAAAACTGAGAGCTAACCATGTACAGTATGTTACATACTAACTTGACAGTAACGATACGTCTAAATGCCCACTTTAGGTGCGTCTTAAGTGTCTTTTTGCCTTGAAATGTGTAGAAATGCATAATGCAATGTATTTTATGATCAAATGTCAAGTTGTATGTAACTGCCAGTGTACGACTGTGTACATGTAAGTGCATGTTGTTGATCTTTATGTAAAGCCAGCTAGTAAGTGCATCGGCCACTTGAAGGTGGAGGCCCTTGCCCAAGAACCTTGGTTGATAAGAGACAATATTAGCAACGCTTAAATTTGCACAGGCCCGCTAGGCGCTAGCCCAGGGGCCACTAAAATTGGCTAAGGCCTTCGGGCTACCAAATTTCATTGATGCCTCATTCCATTGTCCCGAAAGGGCAACCGCATATAATAGATGTTTTAATGTTTTTCTCAATATCAGGCCACCAATTTCAGGGTTCAGAAATCGTGATTTGAATTGCCTGCTTGGGCCACTGTACATATAATAGAAAATAATTAATTTCCAACATTGCCTAAATACAGTGCTAAGTGCTAACCATGAATATTACATACCAATGTGTACAAGTAAATACCACTGAGTACTTACATATATGTACATGTATGTTGTTGATCTTCATGCAAAGCCAGCTAGTATAAGTGCATTGGCCACTTGAAGGCGGGGAGGCCGTCGGCCGTTGGCCAAGAACCTTGGCTGAGAAGTCAACATGTAATGTACATGTAGCAATCATTATGACTTTTTCCCCCCCTCCTCCCACTCCCACTTCCACTTTAAATCTCATTTCCAAAGTCCGGTCACTGCGCTGCTTTAATCCCATTAAATTGCAATCTGCACAAATATAGCGAGCGGCTTTGGGCCGCGTAGTAAACCGGGTTGTGCGGGTTGCGGCGCTAAGAACGTTACGGTACTCAGATTTACATTTAATATACTGATACACGAGTGTGGTTACTATAATATACTAAAGTACATGTACATTTGGGTAGAAGGGAGAAAG
>JBAMJV010013450.1:0-21756 GCA_037951105.1 Echinarachnius parma
GCTATTTAATCAACCACGTATCCTTATCATGTTTATTGTTCATTGAAATAATGGTTAAACTAGAAAACCAAAATATGCGTATAATCACCTATGATTGTTTTAGATTTTTTTTTATATAAGATAACTAATACATGTTTATGATGCAAATAATGGTCTGTATAATCGAATATGTTATTCAATTAACATGTTTTTGTTTTAGATGTTTGGGTGGTTATACCAGGTTATTATCAATAACCGAATTAATTTAATGAGAAAAACAAACAAAAGGAAGTTCCTCATATACCACTTATATATTTACGGTAATAAGTAATCACATTAATTTTGTTTTTATTCGATTGAAAGGAAGTTATTGTAATTATTTCACCCACCGAATTTCCTGCATGTACGTCATACTATTTGTATTGGAGCATTTCTATAGGAACGGATGGAGTGAAATCATCTAAATCGGTTGCAAATGATTACAATGTAACGTGTATATTTTGTCATATATCAGCTAGTTTACTAATCATATAATGAATTTGAAATGTAGGTTTGTTTGATTATTCATAATAAAATAATGTATATATACATATGAATATTCAACTATAACAATAATTTGTCGTGTTTATTCGAATTGTTCTGTAAAATTCCTTGGTTTATTTAATACTTAAAGGGAAAGTTGAGTTTTGGTAGAGAGGGCGCTAGACTACTTAATTGGTTTGTGAGGTAATGAAAAACTGAGTGTAAAATTTGCAAGAGCATAATATTTAAACAATAAAATCATCTTTGTTTGATCAAAAATCGGTTCAGAAACGGCTGAAATATCCATAAATATAACAATTTGTAATAAACCCGGGGCCCCGGGTTTATTAGAGAATTTTGAATCAGCCGTTAAAAATTCAAAAAAATGCTTCCTCTTTTCAAAAAGTTACAAAATAGGTATTTTAAATAGTTGTTGGTTATTTCTCTATCTAATCACTATTTCAACAAAGCATCACATGCACAATATTTTATTCAAAAATGGTTAAAACCGATGAGTGTTTAGAGAGCTCTTTTTGAATGATAACATGATCTTTACTACGTCATTTGTAATTTTGTGTTCCTTTCTAGTTATAACTATTAGTTTGTAATGTAATGATGCAGGTTTTGGTTACAAAAATTCAGTTCACTAAAACTGTACTCTCCTTACCAGAACTCAACTATCCCTTTAACTATATTCGTTCTCTCGGGGAACGCTGACTATAATCAACACGGAAGTGCATTGCAATATTATATCGGTAGGAATGGATGGAGTAAACTTATCTCAAATCGTTGCAAATGATTATAGTGCAATGTGTATATTTTGTTATAGCTAGTTTACTTGTCATAAAATGGGTTGCTAAATTCATCAAGAGTTTGAAATTGAGGTCTGTGTTTTCATAATAAAATCATTTAAGTATGAATATTCAACTATACAATAGTTCGTCGTGTTTATGTGAATTGTTCTGTAAACTTCCTTTGTTTATTTGTACTGAACAATATTGGGAACGCTGACTTAAATCAACAACGGATGTGAATTGCAATATCATAATACGATAAGGTAATGTATGTAAATATACAATTATGATATATACCCCGTTACGATAATTGTCAATAGATACAATTTTCCTGACAATGCGTATTGACATGCGGACAATGTAAAACATTTCATGAACTAATGGTTACAATATTAACATGAAAATAAGTTTCAACCAACATTTTCCAAAGCTAATATTTGAGACTTCAATATAACAATATCACTGTAAGATTTTGCTTAATGATCTGTGATTGATTTATAGAAAGGGACAACTGTTTGCCTACGGAAAAAATGACTATTTAGGACAGATTCTGTTATTAACAGAATTAATCATTCGACTACAATCGAATGGCGTACCTAGTATGATTTTCATTCAATCATACCTGACTTCATCTCGAAATTTAATACCTATTTCCATCAGCCAACCAACAAAGTAAAACAAAGAAAAGTTAATGCGCGGTGTTTAGATCATCAAAACGCTGTTGATTTAAAGGGATCTAGTAACTTTGTTGACATGTCCACAGGGTATTGTGTGAAAATTTCAAGTCAAATGGACATTGTATGGCCAAGTAATGAGCGAAAATGCAAAGTGATATTCAGTTACTCACTGCACTCACTTTGTACACGGAATCTGAATACTTCAATCATACATATCTCAGTAACGAAAGGGAAATTTGAAAAACCGAAACCTGTCCCGTGATTGTATTGTTAATACGAATACAACAAGGTATAAGGGAACCGCTAGAATTAAAATTTTATTTTGAGGATTTGGACAATGTTACTAAGTCCCTTTAAGTCTGATTAGTTAGTTCTTGCCCTTTTTTTAATAACAATATTTACAGTATGATATAACATCCTAGACAGTATCTGTATAGCTACAACAGGTAATAGAACAGATACGTTTATCATATTTGTATTGATCATCGTGTCCAACAAATCCTTAGAATTTCATAACCAAGTATTTTTCAAAATGTCGCCTTACCGACAAAATGTATACGGTAGATATTAAAACTTTATACCATTACTGCAGTTGATTGAAAATTAAGTAATATTATACTGTACTTTTGGGTATTACCAATTAATGCATTCATTAACATTCTCTTAAATAACAAACATGACTAGAGTTTCAAACAGCATTATTTCACATACCATTATGCAATGCATTGAACCCCTTGCATGATATCTCACAAGAATGTACAGATATACCCAAGTTTTTGTGACTTTTTAATTGGGTTAAGTGTCGGTAATCTTTGATGAGTCAGTCATGAAGTGACAGTAGTCTCTCATATCCAAACAAAATTTACATAATATTATGTTGACTCCAATTAGTCATGGCCTGTCATAGTTATTAAAATCTTCTTAATGACGACATTTGTTTAGAGGGCTTACTTTATCTGATATTTATTTTCCTTTTAATTGGACGTGTCTGTAAACTTCCGATTAACGTCATTATTATGCTAATTTTACAGACTCAATTCAAAGAACTAGTGATACAATAATAACGACGCATTTTTCATTGACGCAGCTCATTTATTTTGAGTATGCGTTATTTCCTTGTTGAACGTCATAGGATAATTTGCCGTAAAAACAATTTACACAACTGATATTTCAAATCTAATCAAATATTATTGATTTTAATCATGATCCCAGAAGTAAATCATGCATTTGTTCATTTTGAAATTACCGATATTTATTGAGTCTAATTCAATTTCATAGCTGCATAGCGCCCTTTTGTGCTGACGGATTTGATTTTAATAAAAAAAAAACTTCTACATGCTCCAGATGAGTTAACATTAAAGATGTATTGATTCATTTAAGCATGGTCCTGATAAATATCAGTTTCGATGATATACACAAGGTTAAGGTATTACAATTCAGTTTTACATTAACTGTTCTTTTCTTGAAACCTAGTATAGTCACTAAAACATAGAAACTACACTTTTTCTTTTCCTAAAAGCAGTGCTCTGTTATAAACAATAATGTATAATTTATTATCAAGCACATTTTGTCATGCCGAAATTAATACACCGAACCCACACATTAAACCTGACATTAAAAGGTGGCATCATATTATAGTTGTATTAATTGCATCGGTAATAACGTGCTTTCCTCTCATGTTTTGCATAATGGTACACATAGCACATCAAATGTATTATTGGGTCCGTATCCAGAGGGGTGCGTTTTGTGAGTACGCCAACTGCAACTTGCTTTTTTTTTTTTTTGGGGGGGGGGGGGGTCTTTCTTTTACGGGCCATCAATCAAAAATATCAGAACCACATATGTTTGTATTTCCTCAATTGTCGGTTTGCCTTTATTTCTAACAAAGAATACACTGCATTAGGTAAAAATCAATTATTGATATTTGATGAAACGGATCGTTGAGTTAGTGTCCTTTGGAAAAGGGAAATATGTTTAGTATTACCAACGACGGTAATAATTGTGGATAAACTACATCGAGGGGAGGAGGTAATAGCACCCTCTCCTCCATTTCTGTCAAATGGATGTACACAATCTAAGAAATGCAAACATTTGAAATAAAGACAAAGTTTGCCACTTTTATGACCCCGCCCCCTTAATTAATGATGTTTTATCGCCGCGTTATGCCACTGACCTTGATGCAAATGCGTGGTAAATATGACTGTTCATACAGATCCAGCAGGGCACGGTCAATGCAAATACATCTATTTTTACCAACCATTAAAACAAAATTATGTTCAAACTTCGATATTGCCAGTATTATTTTGTGCACGTTATTTGTGTGTACTGCACTATAATTGGCCATGTGTACAGTTTCGGCACTCCATGATTTAACTTTTCTTACTTCTGCCCAGTGCAGTTGTGTTTTTATAAAGTTCTGAATTGAATTGAATTACCTTCGTCCATGAATAATAACATACTATCCTTCTTTACTGGTATACCTTGAACGGTGTTTGATTATTGTTGCATGTGAATGGTACACATCATATCTCTTCCCCTTTTCTTGCCGTGGAGAAAGAGGAAGTAGTTAATAAATATGATATAACTTTCAAAGTACTGTAATATATATCCATAATTTGAAATACGGTGTCATAACACGTAGCAAATTGTTCACAAGTGGATCTGTCTGTAGCGTCAATTGCCCTGGTACTTAAGTCAGTTTCGTTAAATCTGATGTTACTAACGTTAGTGTTCACTCCTTATTTTGATAATCGCATCACCATGGTTTTGTTTTGGAAGGTATTCCCTGTGCTGTGTCTACTTTCTTTAATTAATATAGGTAAGTGTGGTGTTTTTAATCGTATTTTACACATGTATACCTACTCAGTAATGATTGTTGTGTTACTTTGTTTATTAATGATGAATATTTTGTTTTTTATATTCGGTAACACAAATGAGTTATATCAATTTTGTAGGGCTATCAGACATGTTATGTTGTAAAAGGTTGACACACATAAATTGCTTCTATGACTTTTTAGGATCACAGCATAGGTGGAAAACCTAACTAACTCGCTGCTAGAAGTCAACAGGTACATTTTTTATACGGAAATTAAGAATACACCAAACCCACACATTAAACCTTACATTAAAAGGTGGCATCATATTATAGTTGTATTAATTGCGCCGGTAACAACGTGCTTTCCTGTCAGGTTTTGCATAATGGCACACATAGCACATCACATTTATTTTTGGGTCCGTAGCCAGAGGGGTGCGTTTTGTGAGTACGCCAACTGCAACTTACTTTTCATTTTTTTTTTTTTTTTTTTGGGGGGGGGGGGGGGTCTTTCTTTTACGGGCCATCAATCAAAAATATCAGAACCACATAATTTGTATTTCCTCAATTATCGGTTTGCCTTTATTTCTAACAAAGAATACACTGCATTAGATACAAATCAATTATTGATATTTGATGAAACGGATCGTTGATTTAGTGTCCTTTGGAAAAGGGAAATATGTTTAGTATTACCAATGACGGTAATACTTGTGGATAAACTACATCTGGGGGTGGAGGTAAGAGCACCCTCTCCTCCATTTCTGTCAAATGGATGTACACAAATAATCTAAGAAATGCAAACATTTGAAATAAAGACAAGTTTAAAAGTTTGCCACTTTTATGACCCCGCCCTCTTAATTATTGATGCTTTATCGCCGAGTTATGCCACTGACCTTGATGCAAATGCGTGGTAAATATGACTGTTCATCCAGATCCAGCAGGGCACGGTCAATGCAAATTACATCTATTTTTACCAACCATTAAAACAAAATTATGTTCAAACTTCGATATTGCCAGTATTATTTTGTGCACGTAATTTGTGTGTACTGCACTATAATTGGCCATGTGTACAGTTTCGGCACTCCATGATTTAACTTTTCTTACTTCTGCCCAGTGCAGTTGTGTTTTTATAAAGTTCTGAATTGAATTGCATTACCTTCGTCTATGAATTGTAACATGTTGTTCTTCCTACTGCTCTACCTTCAACTGTGATTAATTATGTTTGTAGGTGAAAGGTACACTTCTTATATTATTCCCTTGTGATGCAGTATCGAAAGAGGAAGTGGAAATTAATAAAATATTATATAGCTTCCAAAGTAAAATATATCCATAATTTCAAATACGGTGTCATAAAAAGTAGCAACTTTAATACAAGTGAATATATCGGTACCGTCAATTGCCCTCAATGTACTAAGTCAGTCTCGTGAAGTCTGATGTTACTAACGTTAGTGTTCACTCCTTATTTTGATAATCGCATCACCATGGTTTTGTTTTGGAAGGTATTCCCTGTGCTGTGTCTACTTTCTTTAATTAATATAGGTAAGTGTGGTGTTTTTAATCGTATTTTACACATGTATACCTACTCAGTAATGATTGTTGTGTTACTTTGTTTATTAATGATGAATATTTTGTTTTTTATATTCGGTAACACAAATGAGTCATATCAATTTTGTAGGGCTATCAGACATGTTATGTTGTAAAAGGTTGACACACATAAATTGCTTCTATGACTTTTTAGGATCACAGCATAGGTGGAAAACCTAACTAACTCGCTGCTAGAAGTCAACAGGTACATTTTTTCATACCGAAATTAAGAATACACCAAACCCACACATTAAACCTTACATTAAAAGGTGGCATCAATTATTATAGATGTATTAATTGCGCCGGTAACAACGTGCTTTCCTCTCATGTTTTGCATAATGGTACACATAGCACATCATGTCTATTATTGGGTCCGTGGCTAGAGGGGTGCGTTTGGTGCGTACGCCAACTGCAACTGTTTTGTTTACCCTTTTTCTTTCATTTACGGTCCATTTTAGAAAAATAGTGCACATTATTAATTCAGTCAAAAATATCATAATCACCTATGTTTGTATTTCCTCAATTGTCGGTTAGCCTTTTTTTTAATCAAAGAATTCACTGCATTCGGTAAAAATCAATTGTTGATATCTGATGATACGGACCGTTGATTTAGTGCTCTTTGGAAAAAAGAAATGCGTTAAGTATTACCAATGACGGTAATAATGGTGGCGAAACTACATAGGGCGGGGGGGGGGGGGGGGGGGGGGGGGGCAAGAGCACCCACTCCTCCATTTCTGTCCAATGGATGTACACAAATAATCTACGAAATGCAAACATTGGAACTAAAGCCAATTTTAAAAGTTTACCACTTTTCTGCCCCCCGACCCTTAAAGGTGTTTTATCGCCACGTTATGCCACTTACCTTGATGCATATGCGTGGTGCACATGACTGTTTACCTAAATCCGCTGGGCATGGTTAAAGTGATCCAGGTAAAGTGTCAGATATTGCGCAAAATGACATTTGAGACTTCAATCCTATATCAATATCATTGTAAAATACAATTGAAAGATTTGTGAAAGTTTGAAAGAAAACAAACACCGTTAACCTAGTGAACAAAAAACGAATATTGAGTTCATATTTTATCACCGAATACTGATGGCCTGTCATGGATTTGTAGCAGTAATAATCAGCCGTTGACGATATCCGCACTCGTGTATGTTTACAGACTGTACCAAATTCATGGAATTTGCGCACGTTGGATCAAAGTTCAGTAGCGTATGGAATGTTTCCCACGCTTGCTGGCTCGGACGTGTTTAGCTACAACAATTGTACTTTTTTTGAAAAACGTTGATCAACGCTTTTCAAATAATGATTTTCAATGATAATTATCTTCATACTAAAGGGACATTTGAAACAATCTAACCCTATTTTATTCTTCTCTTACCATAAACTAAACAACACGGCAGAAGAGAAACGAGGCAGCTCCAAGTATTTTCGTGGAGTTAGACACTTTACCTGGATCACTTTAATGCAAATACATCTATTTGTTCACAACTTACCAACAATTACAACATAATTATCTTCAAACTTCAATATTGCCAGGTAAGGTTTACTATTTTGTGCACGGCATATGTGTGTACTGCAATATAATGGGCCATGTGCACAGTTTCTGCACTCCATGAGTTAACTTTTGTTACTTTTGCCACGTGCAGTTGTGTTTTCATAAAGTTCTGAATTGAATTGCATTACCTTCGTCTATGAATTGTAACATGCTGTTCTTCTTACTGCTCTACCTTCAACTGTGATTAATTATGTTTGTAGGTGAAAGGTACACTTCTTATATTATTCCCTTGTGATGCAGTATCGAAAGAGGAAGTAGAAATTAATAAAATATGATATAGCTTCCAAAGTAAAATATATCCATAATTTGAAATACGGTGACATAAAAAGTAGCAACTTTAATACAAGTGAATATATCTGTACCGTCAATTGCCCTCAATTAACTAAGTCAGTTTCGTTAAGTCTGATGTTACAGGCGTTAGTAATCTCTCCTTATTTTGATGATCGCATCACCATGGTTTTGTTTTGGAAGGTATTTTCTGTGTTGTGTCATCTTGCTCTAATTACTATAGGTAAGTTGTATGCATGTGATTCGTATTTCGCACATGTTGACCTAGTCAGTACTGTGCTTTGTGTATTTTCATATATATTTATGCTTAATATATAATATGGCAGCTTATGTAACATCCAAGGGCTTAACAACTGTGTTTTGGGATACCAGACATGGCATGTTGAAAAGGTTGGTGCCCATAAATGACTTCTATAACTTTCTAGGATCACACATCTAGATGTACATGCAACCTACCCGACTGGCTACTAGAAGTATAGAAAATCACCTATATACTACAGGTAAATGGTGTTTATAGTCATTATGGGTCATGAAGACCTATCCTGACATGTGTATGAATGCACCTATGTACAGTCATAGTGAAAATAGCTTTTAAATTTGAATGGGTCTGGCTTAGATTCCTGTGCATCCGAATTTGACAAGCTTGTGATTTCGGCTGATTACAGCGTGATGCAAAGACGAGAAATGCCAAATGTTGTACTGTGCTCAATAAACACAATTAAATATGTAATAGTAAAATAAACACGGAAATACATGGAACTAAATTTGCCAGTGACTTTTGCCGACGGCGGACACAGTTACTAGATCCATACAATCATGTTAATCATAAATGTTGTTCATGTTTCAATAATTTCATAGTGAATCTAAAGTCATCACATACCGTTAAATGTATTAATTACGTATTGATCTACCTATTGCTTCAATAGGACGTGTTTCCGCTGATTGCCCGACCCAAGCAGCGTTGCAGAATGCGACGTTTACCACTGATATTGATGATGGAATGGAGACGTCATACCTAGTTTGGTCGTGTGAAGATGGCTACGTGATGGCTGGTGACGCTGATTCCATTGTATGGTTCTGCAGAAACAATGGCGAATGGTTAGGTGAAACTCCTATTTGCACAGGTAAGATCAATTAAATAAGAGTAATAACTAAGCGTTTTACGGTATTTTGGGCCGGTTTTGATTAAAAGATTTTCACAACTTTGTTATATATTAAAACTGTATGTTTTCCTTATCCTTAAATAAAAACAAAGCTTTTGGCATGTGCATTGTCACGACTTTAAAAATGCGTTTCCTTACACGAACGAAAATATTCGCAGTTATAGATTGCGAAAAGAATTTAGAAACGAGGTTTTAAAACTTCTTTCGGGTACTCATACATTTACGCTGGTAGAGTACCTATCAATGCATTGCACTTTGTCGACTCACAGAAAATCAACGTTGCCCAGATCCCCCTCTTCCAGCGTTCGGATATATGACGTCTTCTTCCCTATTCAGAGCCGGTGACGTCATTACCTACCAATGCGACGATGGCCGCACACTACAAGGAAACGTTAGCAATACGTGTCATTATGATGGATCATGGATGAATGATCCACCGGTGTGCCAAAGTAAGTCACATTGTTTAGGTTAGTTTCGTTAGAATAAGCAGTATTTCATTTGACAGAAATAAAGTTACATTGTAAACATGTTAACTTTTTCATGAAATACAGGAAATTATATGAAAGTAAACTACAGTAAAAGTGATATATGACCTTATTTCAAATCAAACCAATATCACTTGGAGATTTTTAATTTTTGTTGGGCCTAGCTGATTTGATTATGGTAACACGCATGAAATAGATTTTGACTGTTGAAATGTATATCTTATTTTGCAAAAATTGTATAATTGCAATAAATACACTTGAATATAAGTGGCAGGATGTGATGATAGTTTGAAGTATTTTTTGTTTCACAAGTTAAACAGGGTAATCTTTCCTCATAGCATTCATAATAATATTGCAACGATATTAGTATAGTATCTTATTATTTGTAATGATTGAATATGAAGTAAATGTGTCACTTTAAATACATGACAATTACGTTTGATACGATTTGAAAAATCAAAGTGAATAACAGACAAATTCTCAGATTGAAATAATAGTTGTTTAGAGAGGCTACAAAAGTTGGACATTCTTTAAGGTACAATGAGCATTTGCTGTGAAAAATAATAGAATATCTGTCTAAAAAGCCATTTATATAACAAATACAGTATAATCACCACAAGGACTCTGAATATACAAATTGAAATGTTTATAGACTAAATACATTAATATGTATAAGATAAACAGGTACAGTATGAACATAGTGGTTATCGGTAAAAAAAAAAAAAAAAAAAAAACATGTTGTTTAATAATAATAATAATAATGGTGGCTACTTATATAGCGCACGTTCCGTCTTTCGACGCTCGCGGCGCATCACTATTACTACCCCGGTCATCGGATACATACTGCACTCAATCCAGCACACAAAGTGCACATTGTCCACTCCCTGGGGAGCATTCCAGCTAGGCAACCTCGTAGGTGCACACAGTGCTAAGTAACTCCTTTGACATAATAAAAAGAATAAACTATACAATAACAAAAACAGTGGTCACGGTCATGTCCAAATAAAACAACAAAAAAAACGCAAAGATAATAACATACATCATAATTATAATTATTGTTTCTGATCAGCAAAATAATTGTTTGTACTGCTTGTACTGTTCCCTCACACATCGACCTTTACGATATTTGGCGGAAAGATCGCAAAGACAGCCATGGGGGTGTCCTTATTGCTGTAAGGAAAACTTTGTTAGCCATTCCTCTCCCTGACCTCGATGCAGACTGTGAAGTTTTATGGGCCAAGATCAAGTTCTCTGGATATAGGGATATCTATATAGGAGCTTTCTATAACCCACATCACAACGACCCTCTTGGCCTTCCTGGTCTTGAGGTTTCGATGAGTAAACTTCCTCCAGATGCATACAAGATTCTCGCTGGTGATTTTAATTTGCCAGACATTAATTGGGAGTCTGACTCAGTCAAGCCTAGCTCTGCTAGAATCTATAAAAGTAGTGAACAGTCATGCAACCTACTTCTTGATATTGCTTGTACTCATAATCTCCAGCAAGTTGTTAACTTTCCAACAAGACAACAAAATATGTTAGATCTTCTGTTCACCAGTAATCACACGCTGGTGGATTCTGTCAAGCCTATTCCGGGAATTAGTGATCACGACTCCATTATTCAGGTTGACTTAAACGCTTCTGTTAAACACCAGAAAACTCAAGCGCATAAAGTCTACAATTATAAGAAGGCTGGCTTTGACAAGATCAGATCTGAGCTACTGGCTTTTTCTAATATATTTTAATAATGATCCTGACGCTCTGTCCGTTAATCAGAATTGGGAAGCCCTAAAGTCTAAATTACTCTATTTGAAAGAAAAGTATATTCCTAGTAACTTAGATCCCAAGTTCAGAAATCTCTTCGATCTTCCAGATGGAAATATCTAAACGAGGTGATTGGCCCTAGCCTGAAAGATAAACCTAAAGCCTTCTATCAATATGTTAAAAGGCTCAGACAAGATTCCACAGGTATCCAACAACTTTACCACAAAGATGCCTTAGATCGTCTAGCCAAGAAAAGGCAGATATCTTGGGCTCTCAATTTGAATCTGTCTTTACCGCTGAACCAGACATCCCCCTGCCTAACATTCTTCTTTCCAAGTACCCATCTATGGCGGATATAATAGTTCAGGGCAACGGTGTTGAAAAACTCCTCAGGGGATTAGATCCATCTAAATCATCTGGTCCTGACAATATCCCGGCCATTCTTCTGAAAGAGACAGCCTCTGAAGTTAGCCCTATCCTCACCCACATTTATAATCCGTCATTAAAGACTGGTGTCCTTCCTGACGACTGGAAGAAGGCCCACATAGCCCCGGTCTTCAAGAAAGGTGATAAGACGAAAGCTGAAATCTCCCTGACTAGCATAGCTTGTAAAACCCTGGAACATATCTTGGTTTCATCAATTATGAAACATCTTGATACCTATTCCATCCTCTCTCCTTGTCAGCATGGATTCAGAAGAAAATATTCTTGTGAGACACAGTTGTTGTTAGCAGCTCATGACCTTGCTGATTCTTATAGGAAAAAGAAGCAAGTCGACATGATTATGCTAGATTTCTCGAAGGCCTTTGATAAGGTCCCGCACAATCGCCTGATCCTTAAACTTAGACATTATGGTATCCAAGACCATCATCTCATATGGATACAGAACTTCCTCTCCAACCGTGAACAGTCTGTAGTCTTGGAGGGTGTCAAATCCAAGACCTCCCCTGTTATATCAGGTGTTCCCCAGGGTACCGTCTTGGGCCCTACACTCTTCCTTCTCTATATCAATGACTTGCCTGATCAAACTTCATCAACAACCAGACTATTCGCTGATGATTGTATGCTTTATCGTGAAATCAACAGCAGCGCAGATGCTCGGATGTTGCAGAAAGATCTTGATGTACTTCAGCAGTGGGAAAACACCTGGCTGATGTCATTCAACCTGGCAAATGTATTGTCATGAGGTTCTGCCCTTCTCGATATCCAGTAAATTACAATTACTACATCCATAACTCCCTTCTTCAAATCTGTGAGTCTGGAAAATACCTTGGAGTCACCTTGTCCAATGATTTCAAATGGTCATCACATATCTCGGCAATCTCTAAGAAAGCCTCCCAACAGCTTGGTTTCATCCGCCGAAATACAAGGTTCCTCCCACAATCCTTCAGAGAGGCGGCTTACAAGTCTCTTGTGCGTCCTCACTTAGAATATTGTTGCAGTGTTTGGGATCCCCATACAATCTCAGAAATCCAGACACTAGAGAGGATACAAAGACAAGCTGCTCGTTATGTCACGGCTGATTATCGAAGAACAAGCAGCGTGTCCGTTATGATCAGCAAGCTAAAATGGCCCAGCCTATCTTCAAGGCGCGCTGTGAGCAGACTCACCATGGTTTATAGAATCATGAATAACCTCGTTGCAATTCCTCCAGATACATTTTTTACTATAAACTCATCTAAAACTAGGAAAAATCACAACATGTGCTTCCAAACATACCGTCCAAGGGGCAGTATCGACAAATTTGCATTCGCTCAACGGACTATACTAGAATGGAATAAACTTCCTAGCACAGTGGTTAATGCAGTCTAACTTGATCAATTCAAAGATCTTGTAACAAACCACTATGAATCAACACATTTTGATTAGGCCCACACTCCTCCTTATATCGTGTACACAAGTTAAGTTCATCTTCGAGATAGGCTGCATTATAGCCCTTTGAAGATTATAGAAGAAGAAGAAGAAGAAGAAGATTCAATGCCGCATAGTATATTGTTGAATACCAAGTCGAAGAAACTGGATATGAGCGCCAACAACATGCCGCTTAAAGGGTACCACCACCCAAAAATATTGTTTTTATAAATGAAAGGTAACATATTTAGTATTCCATTCCATCTACAAGTTCACAAACATATATTTCCAGAAAAAACAAAATAATACACCAGTTCAGAGATAGCATATGGGACGTTTGACCCCTTGACCATTGAATTCTACAATCATGGGTAGGATATAAAGCCTTTACTCTGTGCAGTCATGTTCAGAGTGGCAGATGGTTGTCATGGGATATCCTTTGTTACTTTCATGAGAACAATTGATCAACCTTCGCATCAAGGAATTTCCAATCGATGTACTCAAGAATAACAAGTAAAGAACCTTATCCAGTCCTTTCAATTCGATGAATGCCGAATTCGTACGATTGACCTTTGTATTGCACATATGCGCAAAACGTAACTCCGAACTGGCTTATTGGAAAACGCATCATCATTCTAAATCATGCGTTCATGGGTCTGCATGTACGAGACTACTTTGTCCAGAGCAAACAAATCGTCCGGGATTCTATTGTCTCCAAACGTACGCGTGAATAGCATTGGCGCACTCCCATATTTGGCCCGTACGGATTCAGGAAATAGTACTGGTAGTGGTTCCGTAAGTGGTAGAAATTAATTGCTTTGTTTATGAATTATACAACCCTTTGCAAAATGTTGGGCATCTATTTGATATCACCAAACGGTACCAAACATATAATTATGTTTCTTCTTTGCCTGGTGGTCCCCTATAAGAAGCCCAAGTAATATTCAATAACAAATTCCCCAGGAGCAATTCTGTGGCCCGGATTCACAAAGCAGGTTGTAGGAGGTTTGTAAAAAAACATGGTATGGTGTACATCTTTGGAGTGCTGCTCGTATACAAGTAAAACAATTCATAATTTATAATGATAAGACTGTTAGTGCTTAGCTTACCAGGAAATTTCACCATGTGAGAAGACAAACATTCATTTGGTGCATTTGGTAAATGTGTACCATCAACATTGTTAATAAGTAAGGAGTTTACATTCTTTCTCCATCAGTTTACAAATGGCACTCAAAAGATGTAGACCATGGATAATAATAATAATAATAATACTATTACAAATTTATATAGCGTTTAATGCAAACAAGCCTCTAAGCGCTTTAGAAAAGAAAATTAGAGTATACGAAGTAAAGAAAATAGAGAGTGGTTGAGCTATGACTGATAATGTTGTTTGAAGAGATGATTATTTAGATTATCTTTGAATGAGTCAATTGAGAAAGAGTTCTTGACCCAGTTAGGCAGAGCATTCCATAAATACGGTCCAATAAAGGAGAATTTCCGTTCACCATAAGATCTTGAAAACACATTTGGTATAACAAACAAATTTTGAGTGGCAGATCTGAGTCTTCTCGTTGGTGCATACGGGACAATCAAATTTCTTAAATAGCTAGGGGCATTGCCTGTAGAACATTTAAAAATTATCAACAATATTTTAAAATGTATGCGTAAATGAACAGGCAGCCAATGAAGATTATACAATACAGGGGTAATATGGTCGTGGCATTTAGAACGAGTAATAATTCTGGCAGACGCATTTTGTAGACGTTGTAGTCTTGAAATCTCAATGTCAGGTATACCAGCAAGAAGACTATTGCAATAGTCAAGATGTGATGTAATGAAAGCATGGACAAGTTTTTCAGATGATGATTGATCCAAATACTTCCTCAATTTACCAATTTGATAGATGCCAGACCATCCAGCACTAACAGTTTTACTAACTTGATCTTTTAATTGGAGATGTTCATGGAATATAATGCCTAGATTCATAGTCTTTGGAACAGGCTGCACAAAAGTATCTCCAATTTTAATTAATGGGATAGAACAACAAGGACGGAAGCGTGAGCTTATATGAATAATGATTGTTTTTGTGTCATTGAATTTAAGTTTATTTTGAGTGGCCCAAGACATAATGTCTGCAACACAAGATTCCAAGCGTTGAATAGCACTAAGCTTTTCTAATGGGTCAAAATCAATATATAATTGTACATCGTCTGCATATATCATATGATTAATTTGGTGTTCAGAAATAATATCACTGAGTGGGCTAGTATGAAATCAAAAAAGCAGGCGCGCCAATGACAGACCCCTGTGGAACACCACAATTAAGAAAGTGAGGTTGAGACTTAGAGCCATTAATGACAACTGTCTGCTTACGATCCTTAGGAATGATGATAACCAGGTGAGGGCTGCCTCGCCTAAGCCATAGCGTGACCGAAGTCTCTCTAATAACATTGTGTGGTCTATTGTGTCAAAGGCTGCGCTGAGATCGAGAAGCACTAAGATTGCTTCGCGATGTTTGTCAGTAGCACTAAGGAGGTCATTCTGGACCCTCAGAAGTGTTGTTTCAGTACTATAATTATGTGTGTATGCTGATTGTGTTTCTGCATACAAATCGTTCGCTTCAAAGTAATTTTGAAGCTGTTTACAGGCACACATTTCAATAACCTTGGCAAGGAAAGGTAATTGTGATACTGGCCGATAATTATGTAGAACGTCTCTGTCGAGATTTGATTTTTTTTATAATCGGCGAAACATGTGACATCTTCAAAACTGCAGGCATTATCCCAGAAGACAATGAACTATTTACAATTTCTGTTATAACTGGGATGAGTGGATCAATGCACTTTTTTAAAAAGTTGAGTGGGGATTGGGTCAAGCAAACAAGTTTTCAATGGAGATTCCATTATAATTGTCCTTACGTTTTCTTCAGTAACCATACAAAATTCAAAAGTTGATTCCAACTCTCTTCTAGGGGGATCAACAGACAAAGGTAGAGGGTCAGTAGCATCCAGATCAGCACGAATTCCAATGATTTTAGCCCCCCAAAAAAACATGGTTTGTACAAACTTCCTACACACCTGTTTTGTGTATCCGTGCCAATGACTTTGACTATACTACAGTCACTAAGACGTGGTAACGAATTCGATTTGCTTGACTAGCTGAATACATTTTCGGATATATTTTCAAATTACTAATAGTTTTCGTCTTTGTATTTATGTATATTATTTAACACCCTAGTTGGTTGTGATATTAATAGTGGCGAAAGTCGCTATTCAGAATTGACGTGCTTTTTCACTACTACTGATCGCTATCCTTGGGACGATGCTCGCTCAGAGTGCAAGAAAAATGGCGGGGAACTCGCTCTAGTGAAAAACAGTCGAACCCAGGCACACCTTGTTCCTTATTTGGATGGTGGTCGCTTTTGGATTGGAGCGAGAGAAGGACGGGATTGGAGATGGGCGAGTGGTAAGCAGAACAATTGGCTTGAAAATTATATTATGAGTGCATACCTAATTAACCCATGTTCTATTATATGCGGGAACCTGGATGGAAGGATACAACTTCTATCTATATCATCGTGAAACCCAAATCTTTCTGTAAATGTATAATTATTTGTGAAACGGAAATAATTGCTACCAGTGAAAATGAGGATATACAAAATCATTGATGCCTCATCTTGCCTCAATTGAAAAGGAAAATGTGTTAAACGCTCTGAAAAGTTCCCAATGTCAGCACCCTCCTCAAGCCCCCTATACTCGCTTGTAGTTCGACCATGTCCGCGACACTGATAGTTTTCACCATACAATCACAATTGAGCATCTCACAAAAGGCGATTAAGACGATCAAGTGTGAACTATTGTATCCACGAGTAGCACCCTCCTCATCTTACCCCCCCCCCCCCCCCCCCCCCACAAAAAAGATACAACATTATTACATTTTACTAGACCATGTGGACGGCATCCTTTACTGAGCACAAGCTTGACAATTATTTCAAGTTAGCGTTGATGGTGATCAAGGTTACCAAGTGTTATGGCCTTGTAATGTGCAGTGATTCGCTAAACCACAATATAATGTAATGGTGTTCATTGCCCACGTGCATTTATCTCTGCCTTATAGTGTGTGAAACAAAGGAGGCAACATTCCACCTCTCCCACTTTTTCTACCAAGAAACACGTGAACCCGATATCTCAACAAATGCGTCAAGAAAGCACTGAATGATGTGCTGATCTTGGTATCATCTTTCGCAACACAAATTCTCTCCTCCGTACAATTTGAGATAAGTACAGGAGGACACATAATGGAATCTTTGTTCATTTGTTTGCGCCAATTAAAAGTAAAATATGTTCGTGATTTGCAAAATTGGGTCATTCGGTAAATTTAGCCATTTCGGGAAACAATATGTATAGATACATGGTTACATATCATATGAACAATAAGCGGTCACATGGATGTCAGGGAAACACAGAGCACTGAATAGACGTAACCTTGATGTTACATATCTCTCCCGCTATTTCCCTCAGATGATACTCACATTGAACGACTCTACTGGAGCGTGCAGATATTTGAAGACGCTCAAGGTTGTATAGAACTCAGTCTGGACAAACTATTCATGACAGGATGCCCCTTGTACTGACAAGTATGGGTTCATATGCAGCTTTGGTATGAATTAATTGTTCATGTTTAATGATAGTTATTCAATAATTAGAAAACATACGAAATTGGACACGACATTTATCGTCAATTCTTGCTTGATGTTTTATACATATTTTAATTTACACTTCTATACCTGAGCATAGCCAGAGAGATATCGAATATATTGATCTATCAACTTAGAATATTAAGGGGTGGTTAACTCCATACGATAATGTACTAATATGTTACTTCAGACAACCTCTCTATGTGTGTTTGCAAACGGTATGATTTATAATTTGATAACACATAATCCAATTTGGCATGAAAATACAGAATTTTTGTTTCTAGGAATGTAAGGTTCCGTGAAGGGTATATGACAATGTAAGTACTCAGTTTCATCAGACTAATTCATGTTTGATTACATCAGTCATGACTAAACACGTGTTTTAATTATCTAGCATAGCCTACAGACTTGTCTTTGGTATACTTCTACTGCTTTGATGTTATAGATGGGCAATGTGAAGATAGCATGATCCAGGCGGGTCGAGCCACAATGATCCATGCTAGGTGCTTCACGTTTACTGAGGGCATGGCGTCATGGGACATCGCCAGAGATAACTGTACAAATCAGGGCGGAATTCTTGCTGAGATCCGTGACGATGCAACGAACGAACGTCTTTCAGCAGCTGCTAAGGTATGAACGTCCTTCTCTTTTTCTTTTAGCAATACAATACAGTATCAGAGGCGTTTCTAAGAGACCTTTCGGGGAGGTGCAAAAGTATTCGAACGTCGTGCGCTCTGCTATAGCGGCTTGGGCAAACGCCACTAATATTTGTGTTGTCAAGTACAAACCTATATTTTCTTGGTGTGAAGTATTTTGACAAAATGACATGTATTCGATTTAATTTTACTTGATGTATTGCATTCTCTTTTGTTTTAGTTATTGTATGCAATTTTGAATATCTTCCCAATCTCGTGTAAATACTCTTCGTCGCCTTCTCTCCATGCACCGATCACTCCAGCCTACTCATTCATCTTATACTCTATGTTTTTTCTTTTTCTCTTGTTCTTGTTCTTGTTCTTCTTCTTCTTCTTCCTCTTGTTTTTCTTCTTCTTCTTTTCCTTCTTCTTCTTCTTCTTCTTCTTCTTCTTCTTCTTCTTCTTCTTCTTCTTCTTCTTCTTCTTCTTCTTCTGCTTCTCCTTCTTCTTGTTCTTTTCCTTTTCTCTTCTTTTTCTCCTTCTGCTTCTCCTTAATTTTCTTTTTCGTCTTCCTCGTTCTCTTCTTCTTCTTCTGCTTCTTCTTTTTCCTCTCTTCTCTTCTTCTTCTTCTTCTTCTTCTTCTTCTTCTTCTTCTTCTTCTTCTTCTTCTTCTTCTTTCTTCTTCTTCTTCTTCTTCTTCTTCTTCTTCTTCTTCTTCTTCTTCTCCTTCCTCTTCTTCTTTTTATTTTGCTTCTTCTTTTCTTTCTCTTTTTTCTTCTACTCGTTTCACACAATAATACTCTGTTCCTTTTCGATGATTGCTCATTGATTTGGTTGTTTTGGATTTGCATCTACCTTATGTAGGTGTGTTTGTTATTATGATGTATTGATTTTACATTATTTACTTTGATAACAATATTTATCCATGTATAACCATTGTAAACAAACTTATGTTTGTATTATTATACTATTCTTTTATTGTAAACCTCTGACTTTGATTTATAGTTTGTAAATAAAGATATCCTTTTGAAAAGTCAAAAGTCTCTTCTTCTTCTTCTTCTTCTTCTTCTTCTTCTTCTTCTTCTTCT
The DNA here is from genome assembly GCA_037951105.1 of Echinarachnius parma. Taxonomy (NCBI): domain Eukaryota; kingdom Metazoa; phylum Echinodermata; class Echinoidea; order Clypeasteroida; family Echinarachniidae; genus Echinarachnius; species Echinarachnius parma. The sequence goes on from JBAMJV010013450.1 coordinate 19,901, forward strand.
CCTTCCTCTTCTTCTTTTTATTTTGCTTCTTCTTTTCTTTCTCTTTTTTCTTCTTCTTCGTTTTCCTATGCCTTTGTTCTATCTTGTTTGTCTTAATTTGCAACATGGCCACAACTAATACAGTGACATCAACTGCATTGTGTTTGATCAATTAGTAAGATAACCATGACGAATTCCTGAAAATGACATCACACATTCATTACATCAGTATCACAATGCCACGATTCAATGCGCATTTTACCAGACCACTATTGCGTGTATATTTATACATGGCATAATATGTCGCCATGAAACATGTCCGATATTGTTTGACCTTTCATAGGAACTGAAACTAGCAAACTTGACCGAGACTCGATGGTGGATCGGAGGCAATGCCAGAGCTGCTGCGACAAGTCATTCAAAAAGGGTGTGGTATTGGGTAGATGGTAAGTCATCTCGATTTATACATATATCATATCATATATTTCTTCGTATAATTATGGTTTTAATAAAAAAAAAAATTAATAACACTGAAGCACGTTTTGCCCCAAAAATATTTTTTTTTTCTTCATTTTACATTAATTACTTTCAAGTTATTTTAAGCCTAGCTGTTAACATGTTAGAACATGTATTAATTAATTAAATATTACAAATGATCTCATATTCACACTTTCTGGTAAACTGCACTGTAACTTTTTACTTATTTGCCTTATATTTTAGATACGCGTGTGAATTTTACGGCTTGGGCAGGACGAGAGCCAAATGGCTTCGAAGAAGACTGTATAGAAATGCTTCACAGATTATCATTGTATATTTTAAGTGGAAAGACAATAGCTGTAGCAAAGATTCCGCTTGCTATGCCAGAAAGGTATGTACAATTTTTCATACGGATATTATACTCAATCCATACTTGACATTGATTAAACCTGATCTTGTCACGCATTTCTGAAAATGAACATCTACTAGTCTCTAGAATACATTAATAATAGCACCCGCTGTAGTTAATGCTATCGTTTATTAATGGTGCAAAATGCATGTTCTACACATGTATGTTGCATGTTAGAAATTCCGCTCTTAAAATGCTGCATAATGGATGCGCAGATTAATGACTAATTAGCATAAGACTATAGATTAGATGTGGTCTGTTCCACTTACTTCTGTATAGATGACATAATGGGAATTTAACCTGTACTTGATTATTGTATGAAGAACAAGTCGTTTAATGATGATTCAGGTGAATGTAAGTATACAGTAACCAATCCTTTAAAACATTATTTTGATATGTGCGTTTATTATGCAATCCCCTCACACAAAAGTTCCGCAATTCAAGTTTGAGCGTTGACAACAATTGTGTTTTGATTTGATCCTATTCGAATTGTGTGTAATTGACAACCCAGCCTTGTTGATTCCCCTTACATCGATGCATCATTTGTAATGATTATGTAATTATTGAATGCGCAGTAGAACTGAATATGGGAGCAGTGTCCAAAGTTAAATACAACGTTTTGGGTTATGTAAATTCTTCATTTGTTTGAATTGTTTGAATTAAGATTCTTAATGGTCTTCCAATAACAATGCATTTTGAAACATTTAAATCCTGAATTGGCCCGTATTTCAGTGTAATGCACATTCCGTAATAACATAACTATTACAAATGGGGTATCAATGTGAAAAAGAATAAACGGGCTTGCAATGATACCAAACGCATGTAAGTAATAAAGGTACAATATAGTAGTTTAACGCTGCAAACTTGAATTGCGGACATTTTTTGAGGGGTTTATCTTGTATGGCTTGTTTAGTTTGTAATAGATTTCATATTTTAACTGTTACATAACTTACACTTTTCTAAGTTTTGAATATTAATGATAACATCGTTT